>PVKS010001537.1:74614-139359 GCA_004027875.1 Aplodontia rufa
CTGTGTAATATTCCATGGTATAAATGTACCACAGTTTTTGGATCCATTCTTCCAGTGAGGGACATCTGGGTTGTTTCCATAGCCTAGCAATAGTAAATTGTGCTGCTATGAACATAGATATTGCTGTGTCACTATAATGTGCTGATTCTAAGTCCCCTGGAAAGATACCCAGGAGTGGAATAGCAGGGTCATATGGTAGACTCATCCCTAGTTTTTTGAGGATTCTCCACACTGCTTTCCAGAGGGGCTGTACCAATCTGCAGCTCCTTTACAGCCAAGGAAATAGTCAAAACAGTCAAGAGACAACCTACAGAATGGGAGAGAATCATAGCCTTTGATCCCTCTGAAAAAGGACTAATATCCAAAATTCACAAAGAACTTAAAAAACTCAATAACAAACGCACAAACAATCCAATCAATAAAGGGGCTAGAGAGCTAAACAGAAACTTCTCAACAGAGGAAATTGAGCAAGCCAATGAATATATGAGAAAGTGTTCTAAATCACTAGCAATCAGAGAAACGTAAATCAAAACTACATTAAGATTTCACCTCACTCCATTCAGACTGGCAAAGATGAAGAAGACAAATAATAACAAATGCTGGAAGGGTTGTGGGGAGATAGGAACACTAGCACACTGTTGGTGGAATTGCAGACTAGTAAAAGCTGCTCTGGAAAGCAAAGTGGAGAATCCTCAAAAAATTAGTGTTGGATCCACCATATGATCCAACTACCCTTCTTCTGGGTATTTTCCCAGAGGAGTTATAATCAGCACATTACTGTGACACAGCAAAATCCATGTTTATAGCAGCCCAATTTACAATAGCTAAATTATGGAACCAACCCAGATGCCCCTCACTGGATGAATGGATCCAAAAGCTCTGATATATTTATACAATGGTGTTCTACTCAGCTATTAGAAACAATGATATTGCATCTATTGAAAGTAAACAGATGACATTGGAAGAACTCATGCTGAACAAAGTTAGCCAAACCCAGAGAGTCAAGGGCCAAATGGTTTCCCTCATTTGTGGAGGCTGGACCTAAACCCAGGCTTGGGACTAAGGTATTAGATGTATCAGATCCATAGAACAAAAATGCACAAGGTTGGGGCTGGAGCTGTGGCTCGGCAGTTACGGTGCTTGCCTGGCATGCGTAAGTACACGGGTTCAAACCCCAGCACCCACATACACAACTAAGTGTCAGAGCAACAAAAGCCATGTGAAAAACAATAAAAATTGATTCTCTCTCTCTCTCTCTTTAAAAATTGCACAAGGTTAATATTTATGAGATATGGTTGCAAGATACTTCATAAGATATTTGAACAAGCTATGCTGCATACCTGTACAAAAACATAAATGCTTAATTCTATTTCAAATATTTTGAAGAATAACAAGGGATGATAGGAAGGGAGGGACGCAAGCAGTTATATACTATAGCCATATATATATATATATATATATATATATATATATATATATATAAATGTTCTTAATAGGTATAAGCATTATGTCATATTTGGGGTTTTAAGGAACAATATAGGACCCCAAAGAAAAGCAAGGGATCAGGCGACAGGAGGAGGGAGGTAGAGAGATGTGGGGGCGGATATTGAACAAATTGTATTGCTGATTTGTGTGCATCTAGGAATATATGACAACTAATCTCATCATTATGTAAAACTATAATGCACTAATAAAAAATAAATTAAAAACAGGACAAAATGGGGAAAGAAAAGACTCTCAAGGAAAGTTCCAGATCAAGAATCCAGTGGGGCATTCATCACAAGCTCTGGAGGAATCCCAAAAAGGTGGTCATAAGATGACATGTACAGCTATTGATGAAACACAAACTCCACACTCTGACTTCAAAGTCCACCTGGTCACAAACTTGATTCTCCATCTGTTCCCTGCAATACTCCTGTTCTGAAGTCAGAACCTTTCATCACTTGCCTGCCAAAGAACCCCTGGTCTTCAATCTTAAGTCTGTAGTTTCTCAAAAACTCCAATTTCTGAAAGGCAGGGACTTAGTTCCACTTCTATGTCCTGTCCCTCTCGGAGAACCTTCTTGTTGACAAGAAATCAACACCTTAGTCTAAAAGCAATAGGGCATGCTGGTTAAGAGCCAGCCTCTAGAATCAGCCTTATGAGATGGCCTTTGTCACCTGACTCTCCTACTTACTACCAAGTCAGTCTTAGACAAAGTACTCAAATCCTGTGGCTCAATATTCCTACTCTGCAGAGTGACAAAAAGTAAGTGGAGAATCAGCGGGCTGGAAAGATGGCGGAGGAAGAGCAAAGAAAAAAGATCTCTTTGGTTCCAGAAAATCTCCTGAAAAAGAGGAAGATTTATCAGGCACTTAAAGCCACCCAGGCAAAGCAGGCGCTTTTGGCAAAGGAGAGGAAAGGCAAAGAGTTCAGGTTTAAGCGACTGGAATCATTCCTACATGATTCCTGGCGCCAGCGACGTGACAGTGTGCGCCTCAGACGACTAACAGTAAAACCTCATGCTTTGGAAGTGCCTGATAAACATTCCCTGGCCTTTGTTGTACGCATCCAAAGGATTAATGGGGTGAGTTTATTGGTGCAGAGGACCATTACAGGACTTCGTCTGAAGAAAATGTTCAGTGGTGTCTTTGTCAACGTCACTCCCCAAAGTCTAAAACTCCTGCGGATGGTAGAACTTTACGTAATCTGGGGATTTCCAAATCTGAAGTCTGACCGGGAACTCATCTTGAAACGTGGACAAGGAAAGATCAAGAATAAGACCATCCCCCTGACAGACAACACACTGCTTGAGGAGCACCTGGGGAGGTTTGGTGTCATTTGCCTAGAAGACCTCATTCATGAAATCACCTTCCCGGGGAAGTATTTCCAGAAGATCTCTGGGTTCTTGTGTCCTTTCCACCTCTCTGTGGCCTGCCATGATACCAAGAATAGAGTGGGCTTCCTCAAGGAGATTGGCACACCTGGCTATTGGGGTGAATGCATCAATGAGCTCATCCGCCAACTGAACTAAACCCAGAATATCTGAAAGCAGTGCACTGGAAGCATGTGTTTTCATTTTATGGAATTGTTATCAAGTATCTTCAGAGAAGATTATTTTCTGCATTCAGAAACTGTAAGGAAGGGATTGGGGAAGAAACAGTAGGTTATGGTAATGGCAGGCACCTCTCATCTCAACCCAGTTCCAAAGAAAATCCCATTGTTTTCCATATTGATCACCTTTGCCTCTGAAATCAACATGTGCCACAGAAGAAAAAGGAGTCCTGCTTTGTCACATCTTCTATCCTGGGGCTTAATGTTGGTGAATGAATAACCCAAGCATGTATACAAGGCTCGCTACGACTTGTAGCAGTGGACCAAGCCCAGGAGCATGCTTGAATCTGTTTTGAAAAGACTTGAAATACCGAGGAAAGAAAGCACAAAAACCAAGTGCTCAAATGACTCTGTTATTAGTCAATGTTCCACCTTTTCAGTGACAGCTTTGTGAATTCTCAGACCTGCCTGGCCTCTAAGTGTATCTGAGAGCTTTTCTATCCTAGCTGGCAACAGACTTTCCCTTTCCCTTGAACACATGCATACTCAAATTTTGCTTGGAATGTCAAAATATTCATAGACCCTTCTTTCAGAACCTGTACATCTTCTTTGAGGAAGTTCTGTTGTAACTAGCATTTGGTCACACAGGCCATGACCTTTCTAGTCTCTTCTGGTTCCATACCCTGTTGAAGACTTAAGTTTGCGAAGCCTGTTGGGTGTTTCCTATTAAGAACATAGTGGGGCTAGAGCGGTGGCTTGGTGATTACAGCACTTGCCCAGCATGCGCAAGTACACGGGTTCGAACTTCAGCAACCCACGTACACAACTAAGTGTCAGAGCAACAAAAGCCATGTGAAAAAAACTCAATAAAAAATTGATTCCCTCAAAAAAAAGTAAGTGGATATATATATATATATAATGATAAGTGCCTAAACAGCTAAATGTGAGCTACTTTTTATTAATAAAAATGTTAAATACATGAGTGGATAAATAAAAGAATGAGTGAAGAAAACATTTAGGGCAACATGCAAGCTATATTCTTGTCTTTGGTGCTACCTGCCCCAGCCTAGGCTTAATTAGTAGCATTAACCTGTACATTGCCTTATTGACATAATAGATGTCTGGAAGGGATAAAGCTCTTGCTTTGAATTTTCTGACAACAATAAAATCTGACACAGATCACCTAGTCAGACAAAACAAAGAATCAGCACAGGTAAAATCTTCTAGATTAAGAAAAAACTCCTTATGTATTGTATGCCAGTGTTTTGTTATGAAACTATGAATGTAATTGATACATATCCACTTATAAAATGAAAATCAAATTCAAAGACAAATGTGGAATTTTATGTTACCTATTGGCCAAGTTTCCTACAATATAACTTGGGAGCTTTCCAATATAGTCCCTGAGTTGATAAAGATAAATTTGATTTCACAGCCTTTTATATCAACAAACTTAGTAACTGTTTCAAGGGAATATGCTGACGATGAGTCAGAACGGGTATAAAAATTGAAATCTCACAAAAAATTGCAAAAAAATATGGGGGTCTAAAGAGAAGGTTAAAGATCCACATATGCATTATTTCCCCACAGGTTACAGAATAATGCTGAGCATTTTGCTGAAGCCATTTTACTTTACTCACAAATGTCCTGATGTATATAAATAGCTTGTTTTATAAATTAGCTGTCAAGCCCTTGGAGAAGCCAACCATGAACAATTTGTTGTTGGTTATATTTCCATTATTGTCACTATTTAATCCATAATTTAGTGATTAATGGTTTTCTAGGAAAACTTGTTTGAAGTATAAAGAATGAAATCTGTTAAACCAAGTACGACCTGACAAGACTCATTTCTCTTGGAGTCTCATCAGTATTGAAACAGCCACGGCATAATTAATGGTCCAAGAGATGAAAACGGGACTTCTATTCTGTCATGTCTCTTCTATTTACATCTTCAAAAAATGAAAAATAATGAGTAAAGGTGTAAAACAAATTACTTGATATGGCAAGAAGCAGAATAATCCCATTAAAATAATTAGAGGTTCATTTCAAATTATTAGATGCTGCTGTTTCATTGGAGGAAATGCTCACTCTGGGTGATGCGCTGATGTCTGTGGGCATCTTTTGTGACACAGCCATTAGAGATGTTTGAATGCACATGCTTTCTGAAGCTTGATAAGAAACCTCTACACACACTTCTCTCAGAATTAAAAGGCTGTATGGGGGCAGCAATCTCTTTCAAAAGTTCGTACTTACAGAAATAAAATGCTTTTTCCTTTAGTTTAATTGAGTCTCCCACATATCTGAAAGAGCACAGAATACAAAATAGTTTATTATGAGTCTATGCTCCTGGATTCATAAAAATAATGTTTGCACAGCAGACTGGAAAGGGCTACAGAAAAAGATGATGACAGGAGGTTTGTTCAGGAACTGGACAGCACGCATTAAGTTTTCCATTGTGCATGAAATACAAAAAAAGATTGTTAACAATAACTCAACCTGGCTCAACACCAAACTAAATCAACAACCTAAGTCCTTGAAATGTTAGCAAATAAACCAGTAGTTTAATCCAAAATAATTTAAAATAATTAGCTATTTTGGAGCAACAACTATGGGAAAGGCCTTTCACTAATATCATAAGGAAGAGAGATAACGATTAATTAGAATCCATGTCTCTAGGGACATTACAGTCTAGTGGGGAATAAAGACATGAACAGAAGTACTATGATAGAAAAGTAAAATTTGAAGTGTTCTAGGAAACACTAGTGAGGAAGTGATTAGCTCCAACTAGAGAAATACATGAAGATTTTACAGAGTAGATAGCAATAAAGAGAAGCCTATAATTTTGTTAAGATGGGCAGGCCTGGGATTATGGTTAAAAGGTACATTTTAGGAAGTGTTTGGGGCTACAGTAAGTAAGAAAAGGAGAAATGGGCTGGGGATTTAGCTCAACGGCAGAGCGCTTGCCTAGCACGCATAGGCCCCGAGTTCAGTCCTCAGCCCTGAAAAAAGAAAAAAGAAAAAAAAAGGAGAAACAAACTATGAAGAGTGGTATAATTATACCACACATGAACCATACTACAACCTGGGAGCTTCTGGTTTGGGGTCCTCTGGCAACACACTTGGCACTCAACACACATTAGGAGGAGAGAGTCAAGCCCATCTGTATCGAGGAGGAAGACTACCCCAGCTTTGACAGTCATTTACATGTAAACATCTACCTAATAACTGGTGTTTTAAATGTGAAAATATAGGCTACGTTTAATTTTATACATGCTTAAATATCATTTCACATACTTTGTGCAAGCAGCGAAAATTACAAATATGCTCATTATTTTACCTTCAATAATGGAAATTAACTTTTTCTCATTTTGCTTTTATAAAAATATTTAATTTATCAATTTGACCTTTCCATGTGTTTATGTATGATTTCACATATTTTCATTAGCTTTAACAAGCAAACAACTATGATTTATTTTATAACAGAAGATTAGAAAAACTTAAAGAACATTACACTCAAATTAAATAGTACTTAAATTAACTCAACTAATAAATTATCAAATCCCCTAGAAAGGAAATACCTATACCCAAGCCAAAATAGGGTGGGGGGGCACTGTATGTTATCTTCTGTATAATCCATTTCCCCTGTTCCCAAGCGCTCAGCTCCAACATAAATTCATGCCTGTAATCCCAGTGCCTCAGGCCACTGAGGCAGGATCATGGCAAGTTAGAAGCCAGCCTGGGCAACTTAGCAAGCCTTTCTGTAAAAGAAAAAAAAAAGACTGGAAGGTAGCTCAGTAAAAAAGCACCTCTGGGTTCAATCCTGTGTATGTGTGTGCAAAAAGATAGAGGCTCTGGTTTTTTAACTCCCATAATCCTACCAAAAAGTGGAGGATGACTATTCTTATTCTACTTTAATCAGCAGTTACTCATACTGACCATTAACTGAAAATAGTATCATTTTTAAGCTCTCTAACTGAAAATCTTTTTTATTCCTGATAAGGAAAGGCCTTTTCTTTCTTTAAAGATCTCCTGAATACTTAGGCTGTCTACTAAGCTTACTTAGCTGGCTCTTGAGGGTCGTAAACACTAGTTTACATGGTGCTACTTTTGGGGAAGGGGAAAACATAGTCCCATGAGAGGAGAGGCAGCCTGATCTTCATAAAGTGAAGAGGAACTCAGAGGCCACTTGCCTGTCACCCAATGATCTGTGCTGTGAAAAACCTGCCACAGTTGAACATGGCAGCCCTGTTCAAGGACAATCCAATTTGATTCTCCTGAGATAACTTGGGGAGAAATGCACAAAGCACAGCCTCCGTGAGACGGACTGACTCCTTATTCTCCTGGGATGCTGGTTAAGGCTGCTGTAAATTTTAGGGAACAGAAGAGCTGATGTTACATTTTCTGAGATGTACCTACATCACTCCACTCTATACTTGCTCCCAAAAGACTCTGCAAGTATAAGCCAAGTCCCAACTACCATCTCGTTTAACCTTAATTCTTTAAGTTTCACTTAAGACTAAGATATTTTTTCATGCTATTTAAAATGCCTGTGGTATACTCTTGCTTATCTGAAAAACAACCTTCTGCTCCCCAGATTATTTCTGTCTCTGGTCATGAAGTCTCTAATAAATAATTATGTTGTTGTAATGCATTATTTTCATTAATAGCACTATTACTGTATCCAGGAAATAATGTTGATGAGGATAGACTCTTTAAGTCAACTTTTAAAACCACTTTTAAGAGTTTTATTTATGCTCTTTACCTTCTTCTAAAAGCATTTGAGGTGGCTTAGAATGACCAAGATCCATTAACATTGCATATAAAATCAAAGTCAAATAATAACAAAGAAAAAGTCAAAAGACACAAACTGAAGAAAAATACCTCATTTGAGCACGTGCTTCTGCACTGGAAATTGAATCCATGGGTGCTCTGCCATGGAGTTACATTCTTAGCCCCTAGCCCACTCCCCACATCGAGTAGCTGGAATCACAGGCTTACTTTTGAAAATTAATGTTACTCAATCAAAGGAACATAATGGGTCATTTAGGAAGATCAACTTCCTTTGGTGCTGAGATCAAAGGAATTTATCAGA
The DNA here is from genome assembly GCA_004027875.1 of Aplodontia rufa. Lineage (NCBI taxonomy): Eukaryota > Metazoa > Chordata > Mammalia > Rodentia > Aplodontiidae > Aplodontia > Aplodontia rufa. The sequence continues at coordinate 82,740 of PVKS010001537.1, forward strand.
TGAGTCTTTCTTCACCATTCCCCAGTGGCATAGTCATTAAGGTCTTCTGTAATCATGCAAAGGCACCTCTGAGGACCAGGTTCTGGGTGCATGCCCTGTACAACTGCACAGCACCTCAAACTAAGAAAAGTTCCATGCTTGGTTAAATGCTCTGCTGTGGCTATCTTAAAATTATTAATATTTTATTTTAAAAAGATTGGCACATTGTCACTTCACACCAGGTATCACAAATTACATAGCAGGTCTTGACATCTTTCCTACAGCCAGTTCTTAGATCAGCCCCTAAATTTCTTGTTCTAGGATGTTTCTCTCTTGGCAATATAAAGTATAGTATTTGAAGTATTCATCCTATGTTGTCCTGAGTATTAAAAATAATCCATCGCTAGCTATGCAGACATTCACCCCTTTCTATACCCACAATTCCAAAATCTTAACCAAAAAATTTAAGCATTAAGATAATTTTTTTGGAAATTTATCTTCTTTTTTTATTCAGAAATTTATTTGTTGAACAATCACACAAAAATTTGGAACACTTCGTGAATTTGCGTGTCATCCTGGCGCAGGGGCCATGCTAATCTTCTCTGTATTGTTCCAATTTTAGTATATATCCTGCCGAAGCGAGAACTAAGAGAATTATTTTGAGGAAAGAGGAAGCATCATAATTTTTCTCTCCTTAAATTCAAGAAATAACATAAGTATTGTGATGGTTTTTAGATATGGTTAGATATTTTAGTTATAAAATCTGTAAACAGATTTCTGATTTAAAAGCAGTTACTCAGTATGGTTTGATCGTGTTGAAAAATTTGATCTCTGAATTTTTTCCCTTAATCTTATTGTCTTAAGAAAGAAATCTCCAAATGTGTTGAGAAATGAGTAAAATATCCTCAGAGAACATTCTGTAGTTTGTCTTTAGACCTGTTATAATTACTCCTTACTACCAGGATGGACTTCTAGCCTGATCATTAGCAATTTGTGTACAGAGTTGGAAGGTATCTTTCCCATAATTTATTCTCCAGATAAAATAGAACCTGGCAGCTGTTATCCATTTGATTGATAAAACTGTCTCAGCAAATAATTGCATAAGAGACTTCTATTAGGGCATCAAGTACAGCACCAGGGCTGCTGTTGGAATGTGTTGGAAGTTATAATGACCCCAGCCTCCCTCTACTCAACTTCTAGCAACTACAGCTTTCCAAACACAGTACAAGACATGAGAGGTACAGTACTGGACAGGACATCCCAGCCTGTGTGCAGTCTAGAATCTAGTGAACAATTAGGTGAGTAGCTGGGTCTTACCATGCCATGCATATGACCCACAGGGAAATACAAAGGAAGAAAACAGAGAAGTTTTCCCCAAGAATGTGGTGTTTACCCTCATTTTAACATATTCAGCTTTATCATCAACTCAGATTTAACTTCTTACATGCAAATTTACATGGAAAACTAGAACCGGATTTATTGTGAATTCTGAAGCTTACATACAAGGCCCTTTACTTGAATCAGTCCACTACAAGATCTTTTCACTAATTTTTGCATTTGAATTTTGTGTTCCTTTTTTAAAAGACCCTCCTGAACACTATAGCATTCACACCCAAAAAAACCTGAATCCTTTCCTGCACAGGTCCCTATACAAACTTTTGACCTTTCCACACACAGAGCCCACTTCAGAATGATCGGCTGGCACAGACGCTACAAATGTTAGTTCCAATTTCTACCTTATAGACTTACAAATATAACTAGACCAGCTTCAAAGGCTGCAAACCTTATCCCATGCAGCCTAATTTTTCTCAACCTAAACTCTGCCTGAGCTAAGAGTCATAGTGCTGATTTCAATCTTCCTCCGACTGATATATAAAGACAAGAGCAGGTGAGGACATTTATTCCAGCATTGATCCTAGCACAAAGGAAGGATCAAAAAAAAAATGTGCTAAGAAGGAAAATGCCGGTACCTTTCTAGAACTAGAACTTCTTACTTCTCAGCTGCCCCCACAGTCTGGTGGAGCTTTCTGGACAACCTCCTTGAGAGGAAGGAAATTTAATTTGCCTAATTATTTCTAGAAAGATTATCCATTAATGGCACAGATTTCCTTTAAAAACAGTGACAGAAAACAAGCATCAGAACTCTTGTTCAGGTAAAATCATATGGGATAAGATGGTTCAGATTATTTGAATCGAAGGAGTATGTATCTACCACAAAAATTGAGTTTTAAGCTTCATTTTCTGACAGTTCATCTGCTTTATTTGACAATGAAGTTGTCTATTTCTGAGAATTATTATTTTTTAAAAATCACCTGGCAACAATAAAAATAACAAAATCAGAATAGGGATAGTAGGTTCTTGAAGTTGTAGGCCATCTACAATTTCATTCTGTGAAGAAAGGTGTTTAGTGGTATTTGAAATTCTATCACCAACTATTAACATTTCCACCAGATAAAGCACAGTGATTAGGAATTTCAAGCTAAAGAAACTCAATTCATATGATGCCATTTCCAACAAAATTTATTTTGAATTCTCCTGAAGAGAGATGCAAATAAATCTTTTGAACACATATAGACTAAAGAAGATTGCCATGAGTCTTAAACATAATTATTTTTTTTTTTAAAGAGAGAGGGACAGTGAGAGAGACAGAGAAAGAGAGAAACAACTTTATTTAGTTTTTCACATGGCCTTAGTTGCTCCAACACTTAGTTGTGTACGTGGTGCTGGGGTTTGAACCCAGGTCCTCGTGCTTGCCAGGCAAGCGCCGAAACCGCTGAGCCACCGCTCCAGCCCAAACATAATTATTATAACACAAGCGAAAAATGAAATAAAATGTATTCGCATAGTAGCTTAGAAAAAGAGATATTCAAAGCATATAATTCACCTGGTAACCACTAACAGGTCATACTGTTTCAAACCGGGAGTGCAAACAAAAATTATCAAAATATTAGGAGAAATTCTTTAGAAGTTATTATGACATTACACAAAAGGCATTAAAATAATATAATAATATTTCTAATAAAGGAAAAATGACAGCAGGCAACAGGCACATTGGTAGTTGATACTGCAGGACCTTCAGCTGTGCAACAGATTATCTTTGTAAGACTTTCCCATGTAAATTTGGAAGTTTTCTCAGATATGGTTCCAGGCTCTTTATTTGTGCTGAGGAATACTGATAAGAAAGTATTACTGCTTGAAATAGTGCAGCCTTTAACAGTTGTATATGAATAGCAGCTATGAAATTTTATCATGTTCGGTTTCAATGGAACTATGTCTTCCCAAAAAATGAAAAAACTTTCCTTTGTTCTCTCACAAACCAGAACACTTACAAGATATAAATAGCATTATGTAGTAAACGGTGGCAGTAAACAGTGAGTTTTTGTTTTCTTCCAAAAAAAAATTAAATACTTTTATTTAGGTACTTGGATTCATCAGAAAACACTCAAAAGTATTATAAACTCTTTAGCAGAAGATAAGTCCAGTTAAATTTATAACTGCCATAGTTTAGTATAAATTAACTGATCAGTATTCAAATAAAAGTCATTTATCAAACTTTAGGTGTATGCACAAATTAGCCTTCTAAACATCTTTTCTTGAATGCCTTGCCTTTCCAACAAAATTTACAAAACCCTAATCTTCCATACAGCCCTCCCATTAGTTTCTTCCATTGCATACCACTAACAGATTTTCCTCTGCCTGATTTGGCTTTCCTACAAGCTATAGTTAAGATAACCTTTCTCCTAAAACAGAAATTGGATTCTATTATTTATTTCTCTTCCAGTGTTTCTGATCACCCTTCATTTACCTAAATTTGATTCACAACCCACTCTGAGATTTGGTCACTGCCCACACACCCTGTTATATCACTCTCCATTCCCTCTCATAGTCTAGACTGAAACAGTCATGTTGAATTGCACAGAATTCCACAGATGGGTCAGGATGTCTCTCTTCTTCTCTGAAATTAATTCCCTTTCCCAATCCTACCCCCAACTTCAGCTTCAATATCACTTACTCTGAAACTTTAGGCTAGGTTATATTCCCATAATATTTCATGTTCCTTTCTCATAAACCCTAACTTATACCAATCACTGCAACAAAGGGTAAGGATCATTCCTTCCACACTCCTGAAGTTTACCTCATGTAGAAGGAGCACTACTAATGTGACATTCTTACTCTTCCCCAAAGAAGGAGCAGAGACTGATCTGGTAAATTTTTACAAGGCTGATGCACAACCTGATTCCTCTTCTTTCTAGGAGGCAGCTTAACCTCAGAGCATGTGCTCTACCTCTGAATTCTATGTGTCTCACAGGCCTTTTGAATCCTTTATGGAAGCCCACACTTGTCTGCCATTCCCAGAACTGGATGGACAGATCTTTTTAATCCTGGAAGCGAGTGCAGTCATCCCTGGATCTGTGGGAGATGCCCCCGATTGACTCTAGGATACCCCACAAATACCAAAATCCAAAAATGCTTAAGTGCTTATGTAAAATGATGTAGTATTTGCATAGAATCCTCACGATATCCTCCTATATGCATTAAATCATTACTCATAATACCTCACACAATATAAATGGCATTTAAATTGTCATATTTCATTGTTTAGGAAATAATGACAAAAACGCGAAGTCTGTACATGTCCAGTGTAGCTGTAACCATCACAGACCCAACTTCATTTCTGGTCCAGAGTGGGATGAATCCACAGATCAGACCCAAGTCTGTGGAGCTCCATCTGAATTTGAAAGCCTACTTTCCAGCAGGGACCAGGAATAATTTTATTGGGAACCCTTAAATCTCCTGGATTATAATTATGTACTTTCTTGGGTGATAGTCTATAAGTTCTGAAAGGAAGAAAAATATATGTCAGTCTGATCAACTGTTGTATTCCCTGTAATACATCAAGTGTCTGGCCAATAGCAGGTGCCTCATAAATATTGTTTAAGTAAGTAATTAGATCCCATATTTCCATCTTATCCACTATTTTGTTACTACTATTACCACCAATTTCTGCTACTTAATGATCAACACCTTCTATTTTAATAAATATTAGACTCGACATAAATTTCATGCATTTTTTAAATTCCCATTAATGACACTATAAGTTATTTAAGTAAATTCTAAATTGGGAACAGATGACCCAACATATATAGAATTCACTAATTTGCAGATCACTTTCATCCATTAGTTCATGGCAAAAGAACACATTTGAAAAACAGTTCAAAGAATAATTCCACAAATCTTTCAGACCGTACATGTTACAGTTAAGTATAGTTCAACGTGATGGAAAGAGACAAGTTAGCATTTTGAAAGTTGGAATACTGGGTGAATGATTACATAATGGATACCTAAAGAAAGAAATATTAATTATCGTACTTTGAGAATTTCTGATACTTTTATCTTTAATTTTAAAAATTCTGTGGAGCATAACAGAGAACACATATTAATATTCTAAATATGTGTGTTAACATTATTGATACTATTTTGTTAACAATACTATTAACATTACTATTTTGTATTTAAATGCTATTTTTAAAGGACTGATGGATTCCTAAATAGGACTTCTTATTTAAAATTGGGACACAAATTTTCCCTTTGATAGAATAAGCAGAATGAGAACCCAACAGGAAAATATAAAATCATCATAGAGAAATCTATCAAGGAAATTTTGTAAGATTGTCTCTAAACATGAAGACAATGTGTATGTATATATGAATATACATATTCTCAAAGTTTGATATTTATGCTACCACATAAAACATAGTGAAGTATTGTATGTTAATAACTTCCTTTTGTATTCATGACAAAGTAAAATGCTCCAAAAGAATTATAAATGAAGATTTAAGTTGTACAGGACAGGAACAAAATGTGCAACAAGCTGAAGTCTTTGGGGATGTATTTTTAAACAGGAGGTTTTGAAAACTCCAAATTTAGCTTCATAAAAAGAGGTAGTGCAAGTGTGGAGCATGTGGTCATTTTGGCATAGTCAGTGTATAACTTCTCTCTTTACCTATATAAGGATATAATAAAGCTTCAGAAATGTGCAAAGCAGAAATTCTCCAGTTCTGTTTATTCACTTTCAGTCAGGTAGTAAAATATCGTGCTCTATGAAGAAACCTTCAAAATGCACTACTGAAATAGCCTGCTACAGAGAAATCAGCAACGTCTTTATTTAGACACTGAGTCATTTAAAGGAAAAGATCAGTGGGATTTTTTTTAAGCCAACTATATCTGTATCAGTCAGTTTTACTAAATTTTCATCATCTTACATTGTTACATTTTTTTCATACTGTTTGCTCCTGAAGCCCCAAATCTTTCAAATTTCTCAGCAGCTTTTATGTTTTGCTTTATTTTGTTTTTTATAGATGTCCTCAGTTTTTCCTATTTATCCCTTCTTTATTATCCTTCCTCCTCCTTGGGGCTCTTCCTGCCTTCATTCATCATCAAAATTACTTTGTAGCCACACATACCTCTTAGAAATTAAAATTCTATCAGTCTCCACTCACTTCTGATTCTACAACTGTTGGCCCTGCTTTATGAAGAAAGGCCTGCTGTCTCTTGGTTATCAGAGACCCAGGGCAGTAATGAAAGGAACAGCAAAGAGCCCCCACATGTAAAGTGTGCGGCATCACCATGACCCTTCAAGGCAGTGTTAAAAGAATTCTGGTCCTCTAACACTCATATGGCTTCAAATACCATTTTAAATAGATATATAGAATTCAAACCAAACAGTAATTGTGAATCACATAATCTTAAAAAACAAACAAAAAAAAAACCTGGACTCTCAGAAACTAACAGCTGGTTAAGTAGAGTCTTTGGCCATCAGGATGCTAAATCCATTCCTCACTTTCTGACACTAAGTATACAAAAAAAGGACATGAACTAGCAAAATAGTCATGAAATAGAACTTGACTTCATAAATATCAATGACAGCTAACATACACCCACTGTCAAAATGGCATGCACTCATAAATTTGAACAATAATCAGCACAATCAAAATTTAACCCAAGAATCTACCTAGAAGAAAATGTTCAAAACCTAAATGAAGTCAATTGCATAACTTTAAAATGTTAATACAAAGATGCACCGTTTTCCTGGCATAGAAAAATCAATATTGCAGTGATGCTACTTGTGCTATTATAATTAGTATAATTACAAAATATTTTGAGGGAAGAATTTTAACATATTGATTATGGAAGAAAAATGTGTATGAGAATAGTCAGGAAGAATTTTAAAGAGAAAAATAATGAGGGATACTTTCCCTTAAATTAAAAAAAATTACTTTGAAGTTAAAATAATGTAAACAATGTGGCATAGGCAAAGAAATAACAGAATTATTATAATAGAGACTACAATAAACTTGTAGAGATACTTACATACATAAATAAATTGAATATAAGGTGAAAATGAAAATAAACAGATGGATTCCAAGGCAATTAAATATGTAAAGGTTTTTCAAACATAAAAAGTAGAATACAGGAGGTTTTGTCGCTTTTGCTAATAATCTTGGGGTTAGAGAGGCATTTGATTGCCTTTATTTGAAGTATGACACTATCAATTAAAACTGTGCAACCTTGGATAAATTAGACATCATCTATGAAGAGGGAGTTAATGGTATCCTACTTACAGAGTTCTTGTATGAAATCATACACACAAAGTGCTTAGAATCTGAGAAAGTTTAACTGGGGTGTTTACTCATCATGCAAATAACAACAGAAACCATAAACAAAATGAATGAGCTATGTGAATATACCAAATTTTAGACATTTTGTACAACAAATATTTGTACACAATAAAGGCAAAAGAAAAAAATCAGGAAAATATTTACAATATGTATTTTAAATGATACATTAAAAGCTTTTTAAATTAATATGAAAAGCAAGCACTGCAAGAAAAATACGGCAAATGTCATCAACAAGCTGTTCCTAAGGGAAAAATAAGGACTCACAAAAATATGACATTCTTTCCAAACTCACTAATGATTAAGGAAATGCATTTCTTTTTTTCTTTCCTGAGAAGTAAAAACTATCATTCATACTGTTTTAAAGACTACAGTGAAAATTTCTCTCATAACACTGATAAAAAAATAAATTGATAATTTTTATGCTGCACTTTTGAAAAGATATATGAAAATTTGAAATAGACATTATCTTTTCCTTATCAGATTTATTTGTATGAATTTAGCCTAAGGAAACAGAGAAGCATGCAAAACACATAAAAACAGTATTTCTTCACACTACCTTTAAAATGGCAAAACAACCAACAATCTAAGAGGTAGACCTGATACTACTGAAGAGAAAAAGATCAACAATTTTCAGTAAGAAAAATAAGTTAAGGAACAGTCCCAAGTATTATAATCAATCCCCCATTTAAAATATATGTAGACAGCAATACAGAATTTTCAAAGAAAAATTTCTGAAAGAACATACTCGTATATTAAACTGCTATGAGTAGTCATGTAGGTGAGGTAATATTATAGGAAACTCATTTTTTAATGTATGCTGTTTGGTATTGTTGGAATACTTTTTAACATTTAACAATTTCTTTTTTAGTAAAAAAAAATATAGGGACATTTCCATTTTGGAAAAAATTAAAGATTAAGAAACACATAATAATTACTTTCCTAGTTTCAGGTTCTCATATAATGCTAACAGCTACCTGCCTTTTTAAAAACACTTTTTGCTTCAGTCTAATAAGGTCCTTGTCAAGAATTAATAGATACTTAAGTGTTAACTTCCTTTTTAAAAGAACTGCAATTAAAAGAGCCACTTACAAAGGAATTCACAAGCATGTTTTTCAGTTCAGGGTTTAACTTGCTAGTAACATCTCCATTAGTACTTGAAACCAAGAATTATAAACCATATCAGGCAGAGTATTTAAAGATATCTTAATAACAGGAATGAGTCCAATTTAATTCAACTTTCAAACTTTTTTATACTAGAAACTAAGCAGCTCCCTATACCCAAAAAACTCTACAGCTTTCATTATAATTTTTAAAAGGAGAGAAAACCTCCTCTTATTAATGACATACTAATACATTTCTTTATATGGAACATTCATGTTCATTACAGTAGCAACAAAATGAGATATTCTCTTCATCAATGCAGACCATTAGAATTCTCTTGAGATCCAATATTTTCACGGTTTTTAACAGTTTGACTAGAGCATGCTTTAAATATATTTAAACATGGAAGACCACCACTCAACTTAGTGAAGACTCTCACTTCCTCAGGAAGCAGAGGAACAGCTTTATGACTAGCTTTTATATCTCTCAAAAAGTATCAAGTTGGATCCTCCAACACAGACTCACTTCCCTATTTTGGAAACACACAAAAAATTAACATTACTGTTTTTGGTTTAGTCCTTAATTTCTCCTGTCAAAATTTGTGTATGCCCCAGCGTCTCTTAAGGATCATGCTACAAAACAGCATTCTGCCAAACACTCACCAAAGCCTAATTAAAAACCTCCAGAATATTTACCTATAAAATAAGAATATTTACTTATAAAATAAAAATACTTACCTATAAAACAAAAATATTTACCTATAAAATAACACCAGCTACTTTTGTAGAGATTAAAGAGGGTGCTGAGATTGATATTCCTAATACAACACAGCATTCCATAAATGCTATTTTTTTTCCATCTTGCCTGCAGCCAGGAGAGCTAATAGTAAGCACACCAAGGGAGGAAGAAAATCGTGAAATATAACAGAAATTGTAATTATGTAATTATATTTATTTTTCCATATTTTATTGATATAGTTATACATAAGATGAGATTTGCTGTTACATATTAAGATATGCACATAATATAATTATATTTATATGATTATCAAAGTATGGATTTTCTTGGCCAACTTGAAAAATAAATGGTTCAAAGATAAAGAAAAAAAAGTCAACCAAAAGTAATCAAATATCATCTTACATTTTAATTTCTTATTTTTGCAATATATTCACAAGAGAAGAAGATCACATTGCTAGAAGAGTCAGCAGCAGCAGGAAATTTGAAAATGATAGTTCTAGTGTTTGGAGCCTGACTTCCTCTTCCTAGAATACTGAGCTGGCTCTCAGGCTGCTTCCTTTTATCTGGATTATAACAGAGGCCCTGCAACACATCTCCTACAATAAAATCTAACACTTGAATCATAACTTCTTTCCTGCTCCAGAAGTTTCAATAGATGGTCTACTGTGTGCCTTATCATTTTTCTGATAATCAAGGCCCTCAGTGTTGTAATCTCACCTTCCCCATTCACACTGAACTTCAAATACTGATTCTTGATGCCAGGTTACGTCGTTTGTTCAGGACAAAACAGTATTCATACCACCCACCCCTAGCTTACTACAATCCCTTCTCCCTTAGTCTTGTGGAAACCAATCCATTCTGCAAATCTAGTTTAAGGCCTACCTCTTCCTCAGTCTTCCCAAGTGGCATCATGGATATGTATGCATCTATACATTTAGAGATAACACTACAGAATTAATCACATCTATCAGTTTCATTTTCATGCTCACACGGTTAGTCTACAGCTTACTTGGCCAGGCCTGGCTTGCAGCTCTGAACAGAAGAGAGTAAAATCTAATGCTACTTTATTTTGAATCATTCAGAGAATTTTATATAAATTTAATGACAGCAAAATGATTCATAGGTGCACAAAGCATTTGTTCTCTTCTCCCCCACTACATATACTCTTAAAGAGACTCATGGCATAAATTAAAATCTACCTACAAATCACTAAATATTTCATTTTGCTAAAATCTTATGAACATACCCCTTTCTAACTACTTATGGTATGAACAGTAAACATTTCCATAGTATTACTGTTGCTTCACACACATACCATGGCACACTCAGGTGTGCCAGACATGTGTACAATATGTAATTTAATCTTGAAAACAATCTGACAAAGTAGGCATTTTTAAGCCTTGTCCTACAGGTGAGAAAACAGACAAAAAGGACCCAGGACACAAAGTAATTTAACAAAACTGACTGTCAAGTCAGGACCTTGATTCCACAGTCTCTTTGCTACCCTCTGCTCCTAACTGGACACTTGGCAGTGAATCCTACTCAGTACCACAGCTTGTTAATAACATTTCAATGTTAAAACTGATTGTAATGAAAATACAAAACAATCAAAACGAGTTTGTTTGAGACCTAGAAAACTGTTCTGCAAGTTACTTTTTTTGGTACCGCACTAAGAACACCATTAACATGAAAATGCTTAGCATGAAAACTTCTCAAATAGTAAGTAATTCACATGGGAACATTGAGAGTTCCTTTATTTTTTTTTATACCAGACAACTCTCAATTATGCTTTTAGCCTTGACAAATGTTCTCCAACACTCACCAAAATTTGGCAGATGGCTGGCAACAAAAAGTGAAAAAAGCATCCTCTCACATTTTAACCTATTATTCCAGCAAATGTTCAATCAATAAAATACAAGTTAGCGAAACTTTGTTTACTAACCATCAAACTAATTGGTATGGCATTTCAAAAGTTATCAAATTGTTTTTCAATATTCCCAGTTTCACTACAGAACAGTTCCATTGTGTTCCCTTAACAAAAGAGTTCAATGAGAGACATCTTCAAAGAAAACAAAGTTTCTTTTTAACTATATATACCTTTAAAAGTAAGCAGGACAAAATTACACCTTTAAAACTCAAGAAAAGGAAATTCTATTTAGATTGAGAAAAACAACTTCAAAAAATACCCTAGCTTTATTAATAATCAAAAGAAAAATTAAAACTACAATACTATGTTTCCTCTCCAGGTCTTCATTTTAAAAGCAGTACATGTAAATATTGGGCATAGTTTTGGTAAGCACTTAAGAATAGGTACCCCTTTTTTATGCCATTGGGAGCATAAATTTGGTACACATTTTCTGGACAATGTATGTATATAAAGCTTTCACAGGTTTATATGTCTCGACATAGGAATAATATTTCTAGGAATTCTCTTCAGATTAATAGAGCATTCAAAGAATATGGGCAAGAGAGTATGATAAATAATATGCAATAGTCAAATACTCCAAACAAGCTGATTATAAAACAAGGTTCCTAGATTGCCATGCCTATACGCTGCACACTAAGCGAACGTAGAAATGCCATGTTTTGAAACGCTGTTCCATGATGTGAAAAGTTTGTGGCTTGCTGTTACAAGAGAGGGAAAAAGGACTCACAAGATCCATTATGATTTGATGGCAGACCTAAGAGTAACTTTTATTTCCTTCTGTATGTGTGGAGGCCTCCTTGCAGGAGGGCCCAATCACCCCACCTTCTGGCATTCACTTTTTCCTGCCATCATCTACACACTGCATCTAGGATAGAAAGTGAGTGAAGGGAACATGGCAGAAGGGATAGGCTGTCACTACTGATGGCAGTGCATAAAAGACGCTGTAGCTTCTACCCTACTTTTTTGGATCACTTACGCTGGAGGAAGTAAGCAGCACTGTGAACAGCAACTGAGACCTTCAATCAACAGCCGGTGAGGAACTATGTCCTCCAACAAAGAGCCACGTGAGTGACCCATCTTTGGAGAAGGAACTCCAGACCCATTGAAGACCTGAAGAGCACAGTGCTGTCCCACAGCTTGACAACTACTTTATGAGAGCCATGGAGATAAAGCATCCTAGCTAAGCCACTTCAGATTTCTGACTCTCAGAAACCATGGTAGAAAATAATTGTTGGTCATTTTAAATTGTTAAATTTTAGGGTAATTATTACATAGCTAGTCATGGATTACATATACTGCTTTTAAAATTAAAGAAATAAAATGCCATTGCAAAATATTAGACATTGTTTAACATTGTCATCCTGACACAAATTTTTAAGATCAACTCCAGAATGTCAACTTTTCAAGCTAAATGATTCCAAAGAATTCTTGGGCAGGTAGGATGTATGAGATCATCCAACTGCAGAAACGGTCGCATGTCAGGTATGAACTGAATCCTCCGAGCGCAGTAAGTTAGTACATCTGAAAAGAAAGTTACTTTGTAAATAAAGAATAAAACTAAGTTATCTAGGGACTGGGAATATAACTCAGTGGTAAAGTGCTTGCCTAGCATCCACAGGGTCCTGGGCTCCATTCCATGCACCACAAAAACAAACAAGCTAAATAATAAACACAAATAGTTTTTTAAAAATAATGAACTATTCCTAAGTAAAACAAGAGTAAATAAATACTAAAGACAAAAATAGTTATTAACCTAAAAAGAGTAAACTGTGTACATTCTAGTAGATAAAGTCAAAGAAATTAGGAGAAGAAAAGTACAAGAAGTAAAAGGAAAATCTCAGTGCTCAAGAAAAACACCAAAAAAATTTAAATGAGAAACAAAGGAGCAATGAAATCACTAAAAGAGGTACTATGTATAGTTTGCTGCTGCTACGGATATGGTTTAAATATGGACCCCAGAGTTCATATGTCAGAAGCTTGGTCCTCAGTGTGGCAATACCAAGAGGAAGTAGGACCTTTAAGAAGTGGAGATTAGTGGGCAGTTGCTACTGATCTCTTCCTTCTCTCTGACATCCTGTCTTAACATGTGACCTCTTGCTCTCACACGTGCTTATGCCACTGTGTTTCCATTCACCATGAAGTCCTTACCAGAGTCAAGCTAATATTGTCACCATACCCTCTAATCCCTAGAACTATGAGGCTAAATGGACTTCTTTTCTTTATAAGTTACCTGTCTCAGGTATTTTGTTACAGAAACAGAAAACAAATTCATAAAGTTGTTAAATAATTTTGAAAGTTCAAAAATCATCCTAGAATATGTACCTTAACAAACCAACAGTTCTAGAGAAAATTTAAGTAAGCAATTATTGTTAAATAAACCCCTGAGATTTTTTGTGGGGATTCTTTAAACATTTAAGGAATATAAAACTGGAGTCTTAAAAGAATAATTTAAAAGGTTAAAACATTCTGCTAGCTGATATTTAAGTCAGTGGTATAAGAAGTCCCTTCCTCAAGATATATTATTGTTCTCCTCTGGAAAATAATCATAATAACTATACAAGTTACAATATTAAAGTAGTAATGTGCAACCTATACAACCACAAGTTATGACCCTAGACACTAAAACCTGAAAAACAGCTGACAATACAGAAAACTACAGGTCGGTATCACTTATGAATAAAGAGCTAAAAATGCTGAATGAAACACATATCAAACTCAGCACTTATTATTGAAATAATAATAGTAAGACATGTTCAACTGAGTTTGTTTTAGGAGTCCCAGAAACACATAATATTAGGTGATGTGCTAATGAAGGTTTGTCAGAAACATATCAAAATCAATTCAAACAGAACCTTTCCCTAAAAATATATAGTCATCCTGATACCTATCCATAGGCTGGTAAACCAGGACAGTGTAAGAATATAACAAAGACTATCCTCAACTTTGAATCAGCATCTTATAAGCATTAGTAGAGTCATTTCCAATAAAGTCAGATGTACAGGTGTCCATCACTAATATTAGGATGAAACTGAGACTCTCATGAATACCAGAACTAAACTTTCTAAATAATGGAGTCATAGATTATAGGTACACAAAATATTGTTGCTTGGCTTTAAAAAACTAAGATTTATGTGAAATCCATGAAAAGTAAGGAGATTTTGGTAGAATTTTTAATACATCAATAAGAACAGTTAGAGAAATTCCATAACAAAGCTCCAATCCCAATCAACCAACTAAACCACCACCAATTTTCCTTCTCCCCCCACATATACACCTGATACTGCTACACACTTGAAATAAAAGTATGATATTTAGAGAAAAAGGAAAGGGGAGGAAGCCTTCTGAAGAGGTAGAGGAGCAGGACAAGAGAAGCCGCTCAGACAACTCTAGAAAGTCATTGTGCATATTAACATGGCACACCCAGATGAGTGACTTCTCTCTTTTCAAGGAATGGGAAGTGTTTCAGAAAGTGTCTAAATATGTATTCATATGATTGACAATAACAGCTTGGAATATGCCAATGGAGCCCAGGGGTATATAACAAACATTTTCAGCAAACATTGTCTTCTCTTCAGGAATACTAAGGCAAGAAAGTCTTTCATGGGGTGAAAGAATGAGTTTCCCTTCAACTATTCTACTTTTATTGGAGTGACTAATTTCCAAAAACCCATTTTTCTGGGGCCACATTTTAAGCCACATAACAACAAGGCCCTCTTTTGGTGATAAGTGCTAAAAATCCTTTGAGGACAAAGATATAGTCGCCTCTTTAAATGCTTAACACCTCCTTATTATATCATTTGATCAAAATAAACAAATTATTAAGCCACTAAACCTTACTAGGGTGGGGAAAGAACAATTTGTTCATATTAGAATAAACATAGATAGCAGAGCTTGGTGGCACACACCTGTAATCCCAGCGGCTTGAAAGGCTAAGGCAGAAGGATTAAAAGTTCAAAGCCAGCTTCAGCAACTTAGCAAGGACCTCAGCAACTTAGCTAGACTGTCTCAAAATAAAAAAGGGCTAGGGATGTGACTCAGTGGTTAAGCATACTGGGCTCAGTATGCTGGGGAGTACCAAAAAATAAAATAAAAAAGAATATACATAAATAGGGATTACTTTTAATATAATTTTCCTTACCTAATACACCACCCACAGGACCTCACACATTAGCAGAAAGTCGATGGGCTCCCTGACTTCACAAGACCTTTTGGCTCGTTCTAACATAAATGTCTCCACACATAGACTATCTCTAGGTGGCTTATAATTCTCTCATCCAATGATAATAATTTTTTTTCAATCACCTCACACAGGTATCAGATTTCATATTAGAATCTAGATTTATTTGAGTATAGTTTTGTAAAATATGAATATGATATTGTGTAGTTAAATGGAATAATCCATTTATTAAAAAGAATACTTTCTATCCATTTCTCTTTCATTTCTAGAAACAACAAATAACATCAACTCTTCATTTATAGAGGGCAAAACTTCATTACTTAAATAACACATACATACAATTTTTTATTTTACATTATCTTTCAAGAAGTAGCATTTTATGATTCCATGTGAAAATAATACCAACAATATTCTCTCCCAAACTAGTCAGAAATAACATTTTTCCATGACCCCCAGTTTGCTTCTGATGGACAGAATCATAACTAAGAGGTCTTCCTAAATAATGCTTACCTTTACTCCCTGCTGACCGTAACACATGTGCATGCATTATTTGCTGCATTCATCAGTGAATTTCTTTATCTTATTACTTATATGTTACATAAAGGTCTGAAAGCAGCTTTGATAAATTTTGTGTCCATTAGTCTCCCATGCTGTTTCACATCACCCAAGTGCCTACCAGTTTCTCCAAGCACTACCTGTCAGGATAATTCTTAACTACCTATTAGCACCAAAATGAGATTGTTTTCCCTAATATCAATTATTTCTAAGGCATATCAGTTATAATGTATCTAAGAGGGTAGAGTGAGAGAGATGAGACCTTTCATGCATCAATATGAACTTAAATTCAAAGCAGCAATACTTAAAATTTCTTGAAACTTATGAAGATAAACAGAGGCACACATTTACTTCTGAAAATGCAGCTCTGGTTAAGCAAAATGCCAATTTTCATAGCTTCATGGATGGAGTTAAAGGTCATGAGTCAGACCATTAATACAACAATGTCTTCAAATTCTGGCTCTCACATTTTCTGTGTATGGTTGAATAATTACACTCTGAAGCCACTGCATCTTCAGATAAACAGGATAAAAACATACACCTTACAATGTTGTTACATTGTTGTGAAGCTTGATGCAATAATGTATAAAGTGATTATCACAGTTCCTGGCATCAGGGCAAGAGTTAATAAACCTGCAGCTATTATTATAACCATGTTTATGTTCTAACATCCCTAATCCTGTATGTGAAATACCCTTTCCTCTTTAAACTGAGTGAGAAAAGAAAATTGCTGGGAGATTATTAAACTTACAATGCTGGAAGCCTGGGAACTATGAAAAAATATTGACACAAGAGATTCTTCAGAGGTACTTAGCAGTCTGTTACATGCTGGCTGTAGATATCTCAAGAAATAAAGTATAGAACACTTCAGTGCATGTGATGGGGGACCAGCACTTAAATACTCTGTCAAGAAGTGGTGCTACCAGTGGAAATGGTAGAACTGTTAGTTTCACATCTAAAAATCAGCCTGTATCTGAGATTAGGTCTTAGCGTGACAGCTTAAATGCTTTTATCGTTGATGTTTTTTCTGAGTAGAGTAATAGTTGCAGATATGATCAGTCAGTGTCAGTGTCCATGTTTTCAGTTCTCAGCCAATGACAATCAGTCATGGCTGCATCATACTAATAGACAATATTTATTCTCAAAGAGCAGGACCACGTAAGTAACAACCCCATAACCACCACACCAATAATGGTCTGTGGAAAAACAGCAATCCAATAAGAATGATCAGAATTTATAGCAATTAGGTCTGTGTACAAGAATGTGAAACAGTCAGACCTTCTTTCTACAGGTAAAGCAAACACAGTATGAAAAGTCCTGTCCGAGAGGGGACATTTTTTAAGGACCAAAATGAAGGGTAAGTCATGAAGAGTATTCAACATTATTCAAATGCCAATTCTAAAAACTGACCACCAGCATACAATAACTCTCTAATAGTACTCTGTCCTATGTACAGATATTTCTGTAACATGGTAAAAGTATTTTTGTCTTATCCAAAAGGGAAAAAATTATTAAAATAAATTAACATTTTACTGTGCCTCTAATTGGAAGTGGCTGTTCTCAACAAATATGTTTATCAAACAGTGTGACTGGCAAAATGTATTACTGTAGCTGTAGTTATCCAAATTACATGCTGTCTAAAGCAAAAAGGGCAAAAGCCATCTGGCTCATATAACTTGCATTTTCTAGACAGCTTGCAGCTGGTTCTGATTAAGCAGCATCTCAGAACTCCCAGAGATCTATTTTTATCCCTGGAAGTGTATTTTTAGGGCTCACACATCCAAGGCACAGGGCGTCTACATTAATAAATGAACAACCACCATCAATTAGGAAAAGGTTTATGTGACACTCTGGTTTGGTCTCCAGCTGTAAAGAAGGGATTGCAAATTGAATTCAACAGCCTGAAACCTAATTTTTAGAACCTGCCTCCCCTCTGTTTCAGTATTGCAAGGGAGGAACACAGAATTGATGTTTCCTCTGTCCTACACGATAATCAAGGAAAGGTATAAGGAGAGGCACAATGCCCTATCTTATCTATTCTAAAATGCAGGTACAATTATTGCTGCATTTTACAGAAGAGGAAACAAAGGTTTAGATGGGCTAAGTAACATGCTCATTGTAAAACAGTCAGTGAATAACACAATCAGGACTCTCACCCATATCTTCTGGCTCCACAGTCTGAGATATTAACCACAAGATTATGCTGTCTTACCAACTAACAGGGTTAATAACAAATTTTGAACATCCATTTTATCATAAGAAAATGAAACAACATTACAAACAGAAGTAATCATAAATTTTGATGGAAGAAGCATATCAGAATATTCCAGAATTAAATATTGTAATAATGAAGATGATGAATAATAATATGTTTTCTTCTCATTTAACTCCCCACTGTGGTATTGCTCATCATCCTATCTGTCATAATTGCATCATCCCACTGGTGTAAAGTCAGATTTTGGTGCTGCATGGAAGCATGCAGAAAAACACAGATTACTGCAAAGACATGGCATTCTGGTTTTTATAGGCCCCTGCCCAAAAAAACATTAAACTCAGCAAACAGCTCAGTCTTTTGGTAACTGAATAATTCTCTCCCAAGAGAATCCTTAGAGCTTTTCCCTTGTCTCAGCCACTTTCCCTTTTGCTCACTCCAGTACCGTGGCCTTTTGTTCCTCAAACTCCCACTCTCCCCCTTCGCTAATTCCACATAGCCTTCTCAGATTTCTCTCCCTTCTTCTTCCTCAGCTAAATGCCCACTCCTCTCCAGTAGGCTCTCCTCACTCCTCCCATTGTTCATTCTCCCAACAATCTGTATTCACTGTAAGAGAAATAATTGTAATTGCACACTCTATACTAATAAATCTATGCTGTTAGCCTAAATGTTATTCATTCACATCTTTCCAGCTAGACTGGGGCACAATCTTCCCTGCATGTTTTTGCACCCTCAGATCTGACCAGCATTCAGAAGTGCTTTCAGAACACATGACCATAAACAGTCATCCTTCTCGGGTACGAATGCAGAATACCCAGTTCTCTGGCCAGGTGTGGTGGCACATACCTGTAATCTCAGCAACCAGACAAGTTGAGGCAGACAGATAAAAAATTCAAAGACAACCTGGGCAACTTAGGAAAATCAGAAAACGAAAAGGGCTGGGAATTTAGCATGATGGTAAAGCACCCCTGGTTCAATCCCCAGTACTGCAAAAAACACAATAAAAACCAGAATACCGAGTTCTCTAGTCCTCTCAATTGTTTTCCTTCCTGTTTGCCATCAATTAAGTACAAGCAAGAAATGCCTTTTTGTCAGAAGGACAAAGTCAAATAGTAGCCATGGAATACTGTGACTGTTTTAGGAGGAAATCATGAAGATATCAACACTTCCCCAGAAGCTGATCATTTTCACACACAAGGACGAAAAAATTGAATCACTTCAGATGTCCTTGACACTGAACTTCCCTCAGTGTACAACACTACATGCACAAAACTAAAAACTCAGCCACAAGTGCTGTATTCATATTCCAGACAGAGCATAGGAACCTGACAATCTAATTCTTCTTAAGCTCCCACATTTGTCATGCTGAAAAGATGAGTAGTGGGTTTCCGTGACGAGTGAAATTTCCCACAATCACAAAGGTACAGAAGCCCAGCCCAGCAGGAGCTTGGTAAACCTGCTCGAATGCTGTTGCACAGACAGTCACTGACAGGGTTCTTGAATCACTAATTCAAGACTACCATTTTCTCTTTTTATTATTAGACCTTCTCCTTCCACATCTATAATCACATGCTCTCAAGCTTCCAGGGGACTCTGTACATCTTGACTCGTAACTACACGAAGGCATTTTAAGTAATTATGATCATATTTACCATCAGGACTCCAAAGGAAAGGTCACGCTGTATAAAAACATCAGGGAGTATCTCATTCTTACCTTTGACGTCACTGCCACACTCGCTCCCCTTACAAATAAATACCCTCCAATGATAAAAACAGATAATAATGAAGGGTTGCCAAATTCTCTCCTCCGGACTGTCATGGAGGGTTAAGTGTTAAAATGATGAACTTGGCTACAAATCAAAGGGATTATTTCATTATAAATAAATAAAATGTGTCATTTTATAACATAAGAAGCCACTTCGTGCCTGAATTTAAAAGGAGAAAGAAGAGAATTTCATTTTAACTTACTTCCTTGAGCTGAAAAATACTGCCTGTATTAATTTAGTTGGTTCTACAAAAACAATACTTTCCTGATTCTGGAAACCTATGTGTCACAGAGTGTAAAGAAAGAAAAGGAAGTGACTGGTTTTAAAATAGATCTGGTAAGTGACTCAATTATATTATAATGAACTCTTCTTTACATCCTTTAGTTCTAAAGGTAAAATGTGGGTTATATTTGAAGAAGGTTTAAACTTACAGTATAAGCTAATTTGTCCTGCATTGTCTAAAACAGGAAACTCTCTTAATTGGAACTTGTATTTTTCATTAGAAAAGTTTTAAATGTCCAAAGTCAATAATTATAATAGGCAATTTACTGAATTTGAAACTTTGAAAACCAGCAATCTCATTATAGATTAAAAGTTTCTCTATGAGAGTATAATTATGTGCATCGGAACTATGTCTTATTTTATTTATGGTTGTATCATAGAATGTAGCAGAATATGTTGATTATAGTAGGTTAATAAATGTCTGATGATCACAACTAAATTTTAAAGAATTCCTATTATGTACTTCACTTCCTCACTATATCTGTATATATTTTCTGTAGTTGTCCTTAGTAGTCAAAAGAGCTTTAAGATCAGTGTCAAAAAGGTTACAAGCTTGTGTTTTTTCTCTTAAAGATCTGTTTCTCCTTTGTTGTTAGGCTCTAATCACTCTAATCACCCAGGGAAATTGAATCTGGCTCTTGTCAAAGGTACTGTGCCACCAACAACAATCAGATCTGCACCTCAGTACTTCAATTCCACAATTTGGCCCAGATAACAATAGCATTCTTAGATTTAATAGATTACACTTCACACAAGATTAATTAATAAACAAAGAGCAGAGTGTATCTTAAGTAAAAGTCAGAAGTGCTTTGCAGGAGATGGCCATAAAAGAACTGGCCGCAAGGACAAATGACTAGGACGTGAGCCAAAATCCAGCACCTACTAGCAATGTGACCCCAGCTAGTTTCTCCCTGAGACTCAGCATTCTCTCATGTTAAATGGGGGCCATAAAGTACTTACCTCATGAGTTTATTATGGGAAATGATATGTGATAAGATGTGAAAAAGCTCTTAGCATTGTACCTGTTACGTAAGCAGATGATTAAAAGTTTTGTTGAAGCTGAAAGGAAAAAGGTCACAAAACCAGAAAAGTAATTAGCTCTTTCCATTAAAATACCCACACCCACAGACCAAAAGAGCTAAAGGAACTTGGAAATAGCATAATAAACAAAATAATATTTAAGAACAGAAAAATCTGCTAAATATGGTTAACAGTTACTTACGTTGACTCAGTGGATTCAGACATCATTCAGGAAAAATGAAGTTACATATAATAAAAACAAAATGCAGACAATGTATATGTGAGCAAGGCAGGGGCCATTGTTTGGCTCAATATTATGCTATGACTTTTTCTCAGACTTACAAGCCACATATTTCCTATATTCTCTAATTGTTTATACATTTATACATTCTGTAATTGTTTTCCATATTTCTCACACTAGTTTAATATTTATTTCAAATTTGATTGCCTTTCTCATTGAGAAACATATGAAATTTTTCTTTACGTTGGCTTCCTATACTCTGTCCTTCCAATGTTGACCTTATTTACAATTTAATGTAGATAACCTAAGACATTCTAGATACAGACAACCCATAAGTTAAAACTGGTTAACAGATTAGCGGAGTAATTTTTGTTTTGTTTGATGCAGATGACATTAGGGTAGAAGACAGAGGTCAATGTTTAGATAGAAAATGTAAAAAGTGTTGATCTGGATAGCTAACAAGAAGCATTTGAAGTTGTCTCCCAATGGAGGATTTGGTAATTTTTCTGCATCCTGTCTGCTTTTCTCTCTCTCCACTCCACTCTTAAATTAGGTACTGAATAGACTATTCTGAAATCACCCACAATTAAGCCAACTCTTTTTTTTTAAAGACAGAGAGAGACTTTTTTTCATCTGTTTTTGTTTATTTTCCTTTATTTATTCATGTATGTGAAGCTGGGGAATTGACCTTGCACATGCCAGGCAAATACAATACCACTGAGCTACCTCTCCAGCCCCTAAGTCAGTTCTTTTAAAGGGAATCACTTACCAGTACTAGTAACTACATTACTTGGAACATGTTCTATAAAGGTCTGCATGAGAAATATCTTTTAAAAATTATATTCACATTGCTGTGCTTCCCCTAAGGAATATGAATGCAATCTGATCTTTCAAAATAGCATAAATATAAAGATCTAATAAGTAAAACAAACAATATTAATAGTTACCGTAAATGTGAATGTGTGCGTGTATGCACGTGTGTGTATTGCACGTGTAGCAAAGAGACATGGCATCTGTATCCACCTGCTGAAAAATTCAGGGTCACAATGAATAACAAAACAAACACAAAGGCCTTAAAATATTTATTTTCTTTTTTCCAGTTAGTAATTCCTACTTATATTTTTCATTGATAGTACGCTCTTCTTTTATATACATTTTCTCATTATTAGGTTGAATATGTTCTTATGAAGAATGCCTACTCATTTTGTGAATGAGGCAGTGTATAAATTAGATGAATAAACACACAAACTAGACTTATTATCAAGTCACTGCCACTCCCCTTCCTGCACTTGAACTTACTCTGAAAAGGATGAAACTTGGATCATTAAAACAATTTTCATGTATCCCCAAGAAATATTATGCACCCCTCCAAAGAATTTTTGAAAGGCTATCCATTTATCCAAGTCAATGGCCTTATGTATGCCCATATTATCTTTTATGATTCACATAGGAAACAAACTCCTCATTAGTCTTTCATCGCCTGTAACCATAAGAATAATCAAGTAATTAAAAGGCTGAAATTCAAGGAGTCTCTCTGGGAACACTCACCACACACACACACACACACACACACACACACACACTTACCCTTTCTTTTTTATAATGGGATCCTGGCCAAGAGACATGTTCTTGTATATAAAAAGAACTACACAAAAGAGAAAGTCCAAAGACAATCTTCCACTGGGATTTATTTATTTACGTCACTAAGATCTCCCTTATTCCTGACCTAATTTGCAAATATAAAACTTTTTAAAAATAAAGCACAGTTTATAAAACTGAAATAATGGGATGAACTTTTTCTGCAATTTAAAAAGTAGGGTTTACACAACTGATAAAGCAAAATTCCAAAATGATTAATATGTTTGATGTGTATTTAAGTTTCATTTTTAAAAACTCCTTAACACCTTTTGTCCATCCTCATTGCCAATTAACAGCTGCAATGATAGAAAACACAGACTGTGTTCCATAATTTCAATCAAGTGTTCATAAGGCAATGGCTTTCTTGGCATAAGAATTTTTCATGGGCCTACCACTAATTTCAAAATTAAGCTCAAAATTTTAACTGCTAAAAATTATTATTCCTAAATAACCTCAAAAACACTTCCACATTTGTCTCCCTTTATATACTATATCTTATCAAATCCCAAAGGTGTTACCGATAAACATTGAGCTCCCATATCAAATTAACAAATAAATAAATAAAGGAGTGTGTCTTCCTACTTTCTCTGAATGTTGGGGAGAAAAGCTTTCTAAAAGGAAATGTCACATACACAATTACCTGTAGACTGCCATTAGTAATATTCATATCATAAATATTTTCATGTTTAACTTGAAATTTTTCTAAAAAAATATTTCACATTAAAGAAAATCACAGAACTTATCTGAGAAACAAAAATATTACAGATAATTCTGAGTAAGATCACACAATAAAAAGAATCTAATGTTTTCAAGTTATTTTGTAGACATAATAAAATAGCAATTAAATATACAATATAACTTTCATTAGAACTGGAAAATATATTAAGAGTAAAATATACAGGTGAAAATGTAATTATCTCCTCAGTGCAACCACAATTCTTTGTTCACCTCTCTTTGATGATTTTTTATCATGTTATAGTACAATTATATTTTTTGCATGTCCATTTTTCCAGCAAGACTTTTATTACCAAGACATAGAAAATGGAGTAATTTTAATTTCTATATATACACTTTTTCTGTCATATAGAAACTGAATGACATTTGAAAAAGAAAAAACATATTATTAAAACATACTATGAAGCATTAATAATTAAGCAATAGTTTTTCTAATTTGAAATAAATCAATGAATAAAAATGGAGTCCAATAAAATATTATAGGTAAGAATGAAATAATATAATAAAAAGGAAATTCAAAATTATTGTAAAGTAGAAGTAAAGCTATTTAATAAATGATATTGATATAAATGGTTGATAATTTGGGGATAATGGACCAAAATTCATCATATTATCATTATAATACTAATCTATCCCTTCCTATCTCTATATATACATAGATATGTGTGTATTTATTTATATGTAAAATATATTAAATAAATTTCATATATCAAAGCTGCATATATCAAAGCTCATAAAAATTAGCATACAGTTGTTCTTTTCTTTATGGAATGACAGCTTTCAACTTTCTAAGCCTTGAGTTAATTAAAAAACAAAAATGATGTAAATTTTATAACAGTTTAATCCTTAATACTAAGAAAACTAACAATCATGGCAAAAAGAAAAACAATATATTACACAAATATGTTTATAAAAAAAAGATAAAAAAGTTGATTTCTGTGTTACATAGAGGAGATAACCTGATAGAAAAACAAAAAATTCAGAAAAAAGAATAATAACATGGATTTTGCACAAGAGGAAATTAAATTATTAGTATTCATAAAAGAAAAATAACATGCAAGCATTTTATTAAAGCAAGTCAAACCAAAACAACACTTTGGTACCAGTTTACCTTTATTGAATAAATACAAAAACTTCTAAAAATATCCAACATTATCCAAGTTCTTGAAAAAGTAAAATTGTTAAATCTGTACAATATTGTTCTCTGAGGCAAGAAACATTAAACCAAGTAAATTATTCCAAAGACAGAGATTCAAATAAATGTTTGTGGTGATACAATTTATAACAGCGAAACATTTAATATCTACATATATAAATAACCTCAACATAATGATTAAATAAAGTATCAAATTATCACTCTAGAAGGGATACAATATTACAATGTCATTAAAGTATATAATACAGGTAAAGGAAAATGTAAATTAAAAAGGAAGGTGCCCTTAAAAAAAAAAGAAAAGAAAAAGGAAACAAATTGCACAAGTTGGTATGTTGACACAGTTCCTGATTATAATGGTATTTGTTCTATATTAAAAGTTTAGAATTATTTTAGTTATTATTAAATTGCTAGTAGATGTCAAAATTAGGGATGCATGGAAGTATGACAAATAATTCCAAAACTAAAAACAAAATAAATTATTTTGGAGAAAAGTTACCATTTGAGGACTGTGGTGTTACATGTTCTGAAATTTAAATAGAAAAAAAGGCTAAAAATAAATGAAAAATAACATAGTAAATCTATAAAGGACAAACAGAAATGCCTATGAAAAACATTTTCTCCATGGAAACAAGACAACGTTAACTTTAAGTTAAAAACCATCAAATCAGGACAGGCTATGTAGCTCAGGGGCAGAGTGCTTGCTTACCATACATGAGGCCCCAGATTTGATTCTCAGAATCATGGTAGAAAAAGAAAACTAGCAAATAAATTTATTGGTCTATTCAAAGAAGCATTATTTAAAAAGGAATATTTAAAAAAAAAACTCTATCACTACATTTTGTTCACTTTTCCTTACCAATCATACCTCTTCAATCCTCTGCCTAACAGTATCTCATCGATGTCTAACTAGGAAAAGTAAAAGGCTCCAATCATCTCTTGTGTGTTTACATTCACTGCTGAGACACAAGCTTTAACATTAGCTTTAAAACAGAACACTGATGGGTAGGTTTGAAGCCAAAGCAGGCTACCTCTTATATCTGCATAAAGTTATCTGAAAATCTAACTTTTTACTGCTACTTTCTTTAAATGTAGCCAAAATGAAAAGAATTAGTTATGTCACATCACAGGTGTTCACAAAGTTCTACTGGATCAGCCACTGTGTTGAGGCACATCTGGTATGCCAGAAACAAACTAGGAAGTGGTGTGTGGGAGGAAAGAAAATTAAAAGTTGTCAAACATATTTCTTTAAGCATTCAACATAATCTGTTATTCTAATTATTTTCTTGGTATTTATGTAGCCAAGCTAATTATTATACAAACTAAAGCAAAACTTTGAGGTTCTCTTAAAACTTTTCCTTCAATACCCCTTCCACATACACACCAACACGTATATATTAAGGAATTTTCACCTTGGGATATTAAACTAAATTCCTCCAAAATACCCAACCACTTTATACCTATTGAGATCTGTCAGTAACTGGAAGATTACTCCCTCAATATTTCCCTTCTAATCTGCACAACTGTGAATATTGGACAAAATTAATTTATTGCCAAAATGAATGTCAATGGTGAAGACAATATAAACAATTTCGCAGTGGGAAATAAATTGCCTGAAATCCCCAAATTATTTCACACACATTACCAAGGGGCCAACATTATTTACTAATATTAAATTATACAAAGCTGAGACTCAAAGTCTTTGATGCACTCTGTACATTTAAAATTATAAGCCAGGGGCGTAGGGGGGTGGAGCTTAGTAGTAAATGAGGTACACTTACAGTTCCCCAAGCACTGCAAATAAACAATAACAAAAACTAAGTAAATAAATCTACAAGCTGGGAACACCTCAGAAAAGATCTTTTTAGTCCAGGTTTTCCTAAATAATGCTGTTTCTGTGACAAGCACTTGAAAATACAGAGAAACCTGGATCCTTGCACCCAGTTAGGACTGGGAGGACTAACACTCACAGAGCATATGCAATGTTCTGGACACTGCTCTAAAGTGCTTTACACAGGCTGATTCATTTAATCCTTACAAGATCTTACTTTTGAGGTAGATATTTTAATTCACCTATCAGATGAGCAAATGCACAGAGATAAGATAACCATTATTAGAACTGCATTTCAACACAAGCTCACGGCTTAGGAGCCCAAGGTCTCCACCAGCACTCCCTGCTGCCTGGGCTTCACATTGGGACTTCTGTGCTATTTTCTGTCATTTCTCAGCTGCCACTGGGACAGATACTTGACATGCCCACTAAAAGCACAGTAGTGACTCCAGAGAAGTCAACTTCTTTGGAAACAAATCATCTGAAAGATGATGTTTCAATTCCAAGAGTGGTATTGGAACATCTTAAATCTGAAAAATATTAGTCTGCAAAATGTGTTCTCTTTATCTGCGTGGCCTTCAACCTACTGAGAGAAAGCAAAGCCTAGCAGGCATAAGGACAGCAGTGAAAGAGGTGTCTCTAGAACATTAGCATTTTAAATCTTTTTTAATTTGCCTCCAAATTAAGTTCAAGTATCTACACACAGGTGAAACACACTCCATAAGACAGGAAATCTGAAGCAGGAGAAACTGTTAAATAGTCTTCCAGTAGTCATAGGCAAATATTTTGAAGAAAGTTAATGAAGAAGGTAAAGAAACAAGATAATCATTAAAAAATAATTGGAAGACGGGCTGGAGTGGTGGCTCAGAGGTTACGACACACTTGCCTGGTGTGCAAGTGTGCAGGTTCTATCCCCAGCATCATGTACACAACAAAGTGTCAAACCAATGAAAGCCACATGAAAAACTAAATAAAATTAGATTCTCTCTTTCTTTCTCTCTCACTGTCCCTTTCTCTTAAAAAAAAAAAATAACTGGAAGAGAAAATGAAACCTAGTAGAAATCTACCTACCTAGGTCAACTAAAAATCCAAGAGTTCTGTGATCTAACATTTTACTCAGGTTAAAACCACAGAAAAACAAGCAAAATTAGCTTACTGGAATCTGCCTGTAGACAGCCGGGGAATATATCTATTAACATATAAAAGTGATAGTTGACTGAGGTCTAGAGCTTAAACAAAGACTGTAAATAGAGGCAAAAGTCTTCTCCAGTTTTCTCCTCTTAAAAATGTCAGAAGAATGGCTTGTTTAGAAGAGGGCAGAAATGCGCTTCATTCTGAGCACATTTTCAAAGTGCCATCTCTCATCACCAGCTCCATAATTCTCATTTATTTTCCTCAACTGTAAATAATCAGTTGCCTAGGCATCTTTTGCTGCCTTTGCTTTTTCAGCTCTATTCAAGAGCATAATAGGAAAATAACTCATCATGCAGGGAGAAGAAATGTAAATGACACTGGTTTCAGAATGCTAGAGGAAACAGAAATGATAACAAGAAAAAGGATGAAGACCACGACCAAAAGGTAAGCTACTGAAAGCCTGCTTCTGATGCGTAGGGCCAGGCCTGTCTTACTTGACCAGTGTCAAGAAAAGGCCTTGGACAAGGCCCTTGGCTATTGGTGAGGCGTTGGTTTGACAGTCCTCCCCTAGCGCTGCCCTACAGGGATCTGGACCAGAAACCTGCAGTTCCACACTTCTCTATGAAGGGGTAAAAATTCAACAGGAAGTTTGGGGAGGCACGGAAAGTCAGCTTCAGCTTCTGGTCCACTGTGTTCTACAGCCCAACATCATTACAGAACTGTTATTTTGATACCTTTCTCTTTCCTGTATTGATTTTGTACTGTCTCAGAAGGTGAAAAGACTGGAGCAGTATATAACACTATGACATCCCAGCAAGAAAAAAAATGTTTTCACTGGCTTCTCAAATTAATGTGAAGTATATATATAGGGAACTCAAAAAGCATTAAAATTTCCTAGAGATACAAAATTTGAGATGGTGAGTGTAGGGCAGAATGTTAAGCAGATGAAGAGGCCTCAAAGTCAAAGGAACATGTAATCTAGGGGAACCATAGATATGTAAGGGGTGGGGGAAAAGCAGGAGGGAGGATGATAGGGAGGGATCTAGGGAGGGAATCAGTGATATGTCTACTTCTTTACTCATTCGAGAAGCCAAATAATACTTATGAAATCATTTAATTTTGGAAAATGCACAATCTTATATATGTATATAAAGATATTTATGTCTGTTATAGGGGAAAATATAAGAAGAGTCAAGAGACTGGAGTGTGGGTGATGTGGGAGTGATTCTGGATTAGGATCAGGGTTATATCATATTTTTATTACATCTGCATTTATGATTGTACAACTACACAACTCCTCAATAAAACTAAAATAAATAAATAAATAAATAAATAAAAATAAAAAGGCATGCTAACTTGCAGCCCACAGTGCCTTGGGGAACAGGGCCTGGATCTCCTTGTGTATAAATCAAGGGGGCTGCATCGAAACTTTTCCATCAATATTCTACAACGTTGTAACTAAAATTAACTAGCGTAGGTAATACACCTTGAAAGTAACAAATGAAAACCCACATCACTCCCACATTACAAGACTGAAGCCAGCCAAGAGCCAGAGCCATTTCACTTTAAGAAACATGAAAAAGGGACTGGAGAGATGGCTCAGTAGTAGTGCGCTTGCTGGCATGCAGAACAATCCAGGTTTAAACTCCAGCACAACATACACAACTAAGTGTCAGAAAAATAAATACCAGATGAAAAAATAAATAAAAATTGACTCTCTTAAAAAAAAAAAGAAGAAGAAGTTGTTGATCTTTGGAAGCTTTAGCAAGTCCTGAGGAGAGAAGATATATACAAACATGTAGATAAGAAATTAAAACAGGTCATGGACTTCTGTGTAAAGATCAGAGGAAAAAAAATAAGTGTGGGGCTAAAGGAATTGTAGACATTCTCTATATTACTTTTTAAGTTATTATGTCCTTAGATACAAGTGTCATTAAATAATGTCAGACCCTTAACTGCCCAATGGTGTCAGCCCACTACAAAAACCCAACAAAGTCCCACATTGGTCATAAATTATGGCTTTTAGGGCTTATCTTGAATACAATGTGATGCTATACATAAATTGGGCCAAACTCCACAGAAAATTCCAAGAAACTTGAGAACCAGTCAAAAAGTTCTGAAATGTTCCACTAACAGAAGCCACAAGGCAACACAAAGCTGTCTCTGAGTGCAGTTTTCTAGACTTCCAGCCAGAATTCATACATGATTGAAGACACTTCTCAAATCCAAAATGGCTCCACATGGGGGTTTGTAGGAGAGGGGAATTACACCCCAAATTTATCACTCACAACCAGTGGATTCAATCCCTGATCCAATTACAGCCAAGCATTTTAATTCTTCCTGGAAATTCATTACAAATTACAGGTAACTGCACTCTGAGCAGAACTAAAACTTCTGTGTATTTTTAAACAAGCCAATTGTTTCAATGAGATAAGTACATTATTTCCACCAGACAGATAATTGTTTTCTTGTTCAATTGCATTACATTTGTGTAACCAGGTATAAAATGTTACAAATGGAAAATTACTGAGAAGCAAAGCAATCATTAGTGTGACTTATAAATGGAGCAAAGCTGTCACAGAAGCTTCACCAATTACTTTATGTTCCTGAGAATGAAGATCTTATTATTACTATTTTACTTTCTTATATGTCTGATCACAAAGGAAACAGTAAAAGCAGGTCTTTATATCTAAACATCTATATATAATACTAACAGAACGAAGAGGTCAGCTGGCCATGTAAATGCCTTATATATAAAAATACACATAAAATAAAATAAACTCAAGGATAAATTATCCTACTTCCAAGAAATTCAGAAATTTGGAAAATAAAGATAAGCAATTTAAAAGTATTTCTACTGGAGGCAAATAATATTTCTAAATATTTCCAGATATTACTGTATAAAGGAATTATCAGAAAAGTAGATATTCAATTACTTTTGTGACACTGTGTATTCCCTGAGAGAATCTTAGCTGTTAAACGACCTCAAAGCAAATAAAAGAGAGATTAAATAACTAAAAGCAACATCAGCACCTTGGTGGTTCAAGGCAGATTATTTGCAGATGGAAATCCTACACTGTAGACAGCCACTCATCAAGAAAGCGCATGGAGAGTACCCTTGCATGCCGGAAGTACAGCAATTACTATGATAACTAATCCCTAACCCATATGTTAGGCACCCAAAAAGTTCTACTTGATAAAAGAATATTAATTTTTAATGCTAGTAGTTTAATTCCTTTGAATTAAATTTTATGGCATATATTTCCCAACTGCCTAATAGTTTCAGTGTTGACTACTTTATATCAATATACATATAAGTTGCTGTATATTTTTAAAATAGATGTCATATTTTTTCCAAACTCTTTTTAGAAATTCATCATATTTAAATTGCACAATTTGAAAAGCTATGGTTAAAAAGCACATACTATAATTTAAACATCATACATTCATCTTGTACCAAAAATGATTCTAATATATCCTAGAGGAATATGCCATTCACAAGAGAAAGTATCCTTGCACAGATTAAAAATGGATATTGTGGGACTGCATGGTATGAACACAGACTAGGAAAATACCAGGAGGTGCAACAGAATTTTGAATGAAGTACGTTTAACTCATAGGATCATTTGAACCAGTGCATCCCCTTTAGTATTTATTACACACTGATTCTCTGAAAACATTTTAAGAGTCAAAATGTTTGTAAAAGAAAAAAATGTTCACAACAATCAGAATTTTTATTATAGCTTTGAAATCTGAGGAAAAATGTTGCTTGTATTATTTTCTTTTTCACAGCTATATTAATTAAAAGCTATATAAAGTAGGGTTTAGCACTCTAACAAATTATTTTAAAACCACAAATATAATATTTTGGGAAGAAAATTTTAGCCCAAAATTGCTTTTTGACAAGATTATATGAAACTCTGATCTAATTGATACAAATGTTTTGTTATTAGAATAATTAAAACTTTAAAAACAGAGGTGAGGAAGATGATTTCCTATAAAATTTTATTTATTTTTTGAATTTACATGAGGACATTTTTGAGGCTTTCAACTATTTTTGGCACACAGAAAGTTTTCTCCAGAATTTTTGAGCTTTAGGAAATCTTTAATATCTTTAATCTAACCTCCTTCATTGTAAGAGAAAACCAAAGTCCTAGGAATTATAATGTCAAATCCCAGTCTACAAATCTTCTTACATGCAAAGCAAAGAGCAAAGAAATCCTAATTCCTGCTCCAGTTTTTATTTTAAGTGTTTTCCAGTGAAAAATAAAGAAAGGAGTAAAGTCTAGGATCTTGAGTACTTTAAGCACAACATTTAAAGCTGTGAACCGGGAGTTAGTAAATGTCCAGCCTTATGAAATTTCATGTTCTAGTGGAGGAGACAAACCAACATGAAGGGAGGACTCTGCCACCAAATCTTTTCATACGCCAACAGCTCATCTTCTTCTCTGGCCCCATAATTTTCATGTAGAAAACCTCAAAAACATTTTTGCCTCCTGCTTGCCTCTCTCAAAGTCTGTGGACTTTGCTCTGTCCTGTGACTTCTGTTCATCTGCTTCCACATGCTTCCAAGATACTACACCAGCCTCACCCAACCAAGGTACCTATCTTACTACACCTGTTTGAAATCCCTTTACTGAATCGCCAGTAACATTTCCAGGTCAACAAAATCAAAACCAAACATAAATCTCCCTTAAAACCGACTGCCTTTTTCAGCTCCCCCATTCCTATCACTATAGTTATTCTTTTTATAAAACCCTCAATTTCAAATTTTAAGTAATGCCTGACCCTTCCATCCCATTATCTGGTGACACCCCCTATTTCCATGTGCATCAGTCTCCGAAGAAACAGAACCAATAGGAAGTATTCATTAATTTTGAGGCCTGTGCAGGGGGAGTCTAAGGAACTGCTCACATGATGGAGTCTGAAGGCCAGCAAGTTGCTGTAGAATCAGAAAATCAATGCTCCAGTTCAAAAACCATCATGCAGGAGGATTCCCTATTAAAAGGGAGTGCATGCAGACATCAGTCTTTCATTCTGTTCAGATTTTCAACTAACTGGATGAGGTCACCCACATCACAGAAGGCAATTAGCTTTACTCAATCTATTGATTTAATGTTACTCTTACCCCAAAACACCCTCAACAGATACACCTGAAATAATATTTGACCAAATATCTGGGCAATCGGTAGTCCAATCAAGTTGACAATAAATATTAACCATTATGGATTTACTTATCAAAAGTTTCCCACTTTTTTTCCATTCTCATCATCATCTCCTTATTTGAGTTCTTACAATCTCCTGCTTGTTTTTTGCAAATTTATGTAAACCAGCCCTATCCTCACCCTGTCTCCACCTTTGGTTCAGGCATCACTACATATGCTATGGCACATTTATTTTCAGAAACATTCTTACGATATCATTCCTTTACTGATCCTTAGCTCAGAATGGCCTTACTCTGAATGGCTTTAATTATTTTTCTTATATTGTTTTACATAATCCAGTCCAATCTGTGAACTGACCTTTTCCTTCCATTACTCTCTTAATTCAGAACTTCCATTATATCAGTCCAACAGTTTAAATATCTTCTTCAAATATAAATACCTATTTCCTCAAAACATTCCTCTTCTCTGGAAAACACTATATGCTCCTTTCCTATCCCAGTGTCAAACACCTGGCAAGCTTTGGCTCAAGCTTCACCCCTTTTATGAAGTTTTCTTAATTATTCAAACCATTCAGATATTTTAATCTTTTAATTCATATATCTGTATAAACCAAGCAAACCACTGTTACTCTGTATCAGTCTACCTTGTTCTCTTATTTACTTCTTTCATATATCCATCTTTCCCTGGTCTCCAATTCATCCCACAGCCTCCAAATATATACCTCCTATTTACCTTGGACTGAAAAGCTCTAGAATCTCTGAGGTGCTAGCACTGTGTGGGGCAATAGATATACAGAGAGGTTCTATTCTCAATGAACTTGCTTTACGATAGATACATATCAAATAATTGTGAAGTGATGTACTGCATACTATGACCTAGGTAGATTCAAAGCTCTAAGCAAATTTAGAGTATGTAAAAGAGGAAAAACTACATTTTACGTAAAATAAGGAGTCAAGGGATAAATTGAGGAGGAAAAAGAAAGGAAAAGACATTTAAAGTACTGAAAATAACCAGTGCAAAGGAACAGAGACAAGGGAATACATAATATGCGTGTATTCAACTTATGAAACATTTACACATGATAACAAAATTGTCAAGTGTAAAAAAGGTGAAAATGGCTGGAAAAACAAAATTAAATTCAACAGAGGAATCACTGAGTAGTAGGTACAGAACCCCAGAAGTGAAACTTAACAGAGAATGCCAAATCCACAACTTGAGTGGGGCTGAGGAGCAAGCATGGCTCGAATGTGCAGCTAATCTGATTCCAGCCAAGGCGCTGGAAGCCCTAATGCATAAGTGAGTTTTTGTTTTTCCTCCTTTATCCATAATCCCAAAGAACAAAAATTTTCAGAACTCATTTTGTGACAAATCTAAACTCTTCAGGCAGCAAAAGCTGGCCTACGTATATATAAAGCTATTTATTATCTCAATTTATCTTATTCAGTATTAATATCTTTTAAGTTTCATTGCAGAAATATTAACAATTTGTATTATAGGAGACATCTCAGATCCCACTAAAGGTGGTCAGGTAATAGAGGGTAAATGGTCCTTTTCAAAGCCTAGTGTATTTCAAAAGTCATACTATCTTTCTCGTAAATTCTCAATTCCATTATGCAACTCACCCATAGTGTTTTAGATAAGATTCTCTGAACCTTAAATTTTGAACTCTCACAAAATCAGTCAGGTACACAGTGTACTGTCTGAACTGTTTTCAAATCCACAGAAGATTCATTTGGAAATATTTTGTCAAATGGGGGATAAGTTCTCAGTACCGCATACTTTCTATTATTGGTTATTTTTATTACCTATAGCAAAGTTTATTTTACTTAAATAATATAATTCAAAAACAAAAATAAACTGCCAATCATGAACTCTTAAATCAGCCTTCCCATCCCCTCATAATGCCAAGAACACCACAAAAAAATTGAAAAGCAACATTCTCTTTCCCTCCTATAACTTTAATAGATAGTTTCCTGGAATTGTCTATTCAAATAGAAAATTAATTTCCATGCACAGCTGGAAATACCACAGTGGCAAGCAAGGAAAACATCAAATACCAGTAGATTAAATAAAAAGTAGAGGAACCATAAAGATTTTATAAAATAGAACTTACTCAGTTAAGATGGTCATAAGAGAACAGCTGTTCAATTGTTAATTTCATGTATGAAAACATCTTTTAAAGTGAAGTGGCAATAATTATGTCAGTTTTGGATCCAGATAACTGATTAAGGGATTATATCATTCAAGAAAGTGCTTCCAAAGTTGTATGAAGTGGTGGGAGTGGTGAGGGGGGCAGGATTAGTATTCCCCTTGACAGAGATGGAAGAGGCCCTCAGACCCACACACACATACACAATTAAGGCTTTGCCACCCATTTCACGACTTCTAACCACTGTTTATTTTACATTGGGATGATGGAAAAGTTCTGGAAAGGGATAGTGGTGATGGTTACACAACATTGTGAATGTACATACTCAAGAAAGATTACAATGGTAAAATTAACCACAATTTTAAAAAGTCTTACAAATCAAAATAGAACAGCATAAAAGCAAAAATGAGAAAAGAACACAAATTCAAAACCGGGGAGAGAAAATACCATAAAGATACGGGAAAAAGTTCAAAACCACTAGTAATCAACAATGCAAGTAAAAATGACTACAATATATTACATTTGATTGTTCCAAATAAAGAATAAAATGATTGACAATTAAAAAAATTAAAAAGCAGCTTCTCTAGAGCCACTGGCAGAGCAGACTATACAGCTCCCTCCTTGGGCTTGGACCCAGTTTGCACTGACAGCTATCAAGAAGAGGCTCTTGGTGCCATCTGGGGACTATTTCCTGCTGCTGTCACTGCCTCAGGCAGTGAGTTATATGGCCAATACTCAACTAATAATCAAGCAAAAAAGTTGAATAATATCCTTTGCACAAACACTTTAAAACCAAAAGGAGAGAAAGAAAATAGAACACCCCTTTCAGGAATTGCCACACAGAAAGGCAAGCAAGAAGCAGCATCAATGAGGAAATGACAAAGCCCCATGTGGCATCCAGACAGCAGTGGCCCTCAGACCTGCTGCCTTGATTTTCAGGTTGTCAGGGGAAAAGAAAAAAATTCATCTCACAGTACAGAACTTTACACTGTGAAAACAGCTACAGGGGAAAGTTAAAAAAAAAAAAGAATCAACATGTTATGAAAGCAAAGAGAGAGAAAAATAATTAAGGTGAACTTTTATAGATGATCTTTGTAGGACTTTGTAATGAACAAAAGGTTGAGGGCAAGGCATTAGGAACATTTCTAGATGTTAGGGTTTTGATCTGAAATTCTGGAATGTTCCACTAAGGTTCATGTTTTGAAGACTTGGTCCCCAATGCAGAAACGTTCAGAGGTGAGGCTTTGTTGAAGCAACTGAATCATGAGGCTCTGACCTCATCAGTGGGCTAATCCACTGACGGATTCATAGTTTGATGGCATTATTGGGAGTAGCAGAAACTGGAAGGAGGCCTACTTGGAGGAGTAAGTCACTGGGGGGCATCCGTAGAAGCCTAGATCTTGTCTCCAGCACCTCTCTTCTGCTTCCCAGCTTCCATGCTTCCCAGCTTCCATGAGGGAAGCAGCTTTCCTCTACCATGTTTTTGCCTTGCAACGGAGCCAGCTGGCCATGGACTGAAACCACGAGGAAAAATAAATTTGTCCTGTCTAAGCTGATCTTCTCAGTGATAAAAAGCTGATCCGCCCACTAGATCAAGAATAACAGAGTTCCAAAGAGTTCAATTGTGCTCTAAATCATGGAGCTACATTCCTTTTATCTTGATGAACAAAATATCTCATTTTTCAGTAAGTCTCCTGGCATATACCACAAAGAGAAAGATCAATGTAATCAATCATATGAATAATTCCCCCAAAAGAAGGAAGGAAGTAGTTGATAAAATACCTGGCACAAAGTAGAAGTTCAGTAAATATTTGCTGAACTGAACTGAAAGAAGTGGTAGAAGCAAGCAAAAAAAATCTGCATGTACTGGTAAAATTTACTACCTTACTGTCCCATTTTTCCAACTGTTTTTACCTACATAAAATAATTTCTCTTTTATATAAAGAGCTATAAGTATTCTGTTCTTTTACACCTGTAGTACATTTATCAACCACCTATGCAACATGGTGCTGTAAGGCCTGGTGCTGATTTATCTCCCCAGAATCAGAATCTTTAATCTGGTTCTCGGTCAAAAAACACAAGAATGCTAAAGCAGAGTAGCAGGGGTAGATCGTAGAATATGTATAACTGATCAAACAGAGATTACAGAGATTCTAACAAGAGAGACCTGAGGATGTATAAGCCACCTCAAGGAGAAAATCTAAAACTGTTTGCCTTCCTTAGCTTCCTCGCTTGTAAAATAGGAAATGGATTCAGTCACTGGCTTTCAGTTTTTTTCACTACTATTCACACCAATAAATATATTTCATATTTAAAAGAGTGTACACACACATACACACAGGTGCACTTATCTATATAAAACTCAAACATCTGCTTCATAACTTAATACTTAATCTTAAAATGTGAGTGTACTTGGTATATTGCATTTGTAGTGTATTCTATTCCATTGTTTAATTGGAACCTCCTAAATTAATTTCATAACCCACTAACAGTTCATGACATGCAGTTTGGAAAACACTGCACCAGATGATTTCTCTCCAGTTCATTAATTAAAAGAAAAAATAATTTTACTTAAAATCAATCTAAAAATATCCACCACTCCCAAGTACTGCTTCCTCAGTGACCTTTCCAAAGCTGGTTTCTGAGTAAAATGACACAATCCCTACATATTTGCTTTCCCTTCCTCCTCACAGTAAATGTCCATGATGCTTTCCTCTCAACAGGCTTTAAAAGTGACTTTTCCAGGGTGTATGCTACTGCTAAACTTGACAATGGAAGTGTGCGCAAGGGGTTTTGCAATAAAAAGTTAAACATTTACCAAAAGAACTCCATTTACCCATAACAAAGTACACTTGAATCTTTATAAACCATCAGGAAATAGCCAAGCAAAAGTCAGAATGATATTATGCAGCAGTAACAAATGATATAAATCTGGATTTTAATTAAATGAAAGACATTTCAAAGACCTTGTATTTTCCCTTCCAAGAATTTGTTCCTTGAAGTAAAAAAAAAATATTCTAACTTTCTAAAATAGCATCTATTGCCACTCTTGCAGATTTTCTGCCACCTTCCACTGGAGCACACTCCACCTCATCCCCAGCGGTCTACAGGAAATCTCTGGTGAAAAACAAGCTGGTTTTTGAATCCAGCAATACTTTCCAATCACAACTCAGGTGTATTTTCAATTACGTAGTTGGGGAAAGGCTTTTTTTACCCTTTTGCTCCTCATAGCTTTAAAATCACATAAGACTTTGTCTCCTCAAAAGCAATACACTCATGACGTGGAATCCTCATGGTAACATTTGTGCTTGTCAATAATTTCAATGCTCTAACACTTCTCTTAGTTTCTCAGTCTAGAGGGTAAAAAAGACACAAGTTCCACAAGTATTGTACTATGTTTGTATATTTTAATCTTTATAGTTTATAAAATAAAATTTAGAGCCTAAAAGTTTTAAAGGTTAAAAAAACTTGATATTTCATAAATATCAAGGAAATACGCATGTCAAAAAGTTAGAACCATTGTAATCCCATAATCAAAGCATTCTGTGTATCTGACAAACTTGGCAAAGGCAAATTTTTATTTTTAATTTTTGAACTACTAATTCTGGAGGAAAAACAAACACCATTAACTTC
Source organism: Aplodontia rufa (assembly GCA_004027875.1). NCBI lineage: Eukaryota > Metazoa > Chordata > Mammalia > Rodentia > Aplodontiidae > Aplodontia > Aplodontia rufa. The sequence continues at coordinate 121,855 of PVKS010001537.1, forward strand.
CTCTTCAGTCACTAGCTGTCTGTGCCATGTGTTTTTATCGCTTCCTGCCACAAGGAAATAACGTTTGAAACAAAGAATGATATTCAAAGAGAGTTCTCTGTGTAAGTCTAAAATCATCCTTTCAGGAGTTCACAAGCAATGTAAATATATTTAAATGATGGTACAGGGTAATAAAACACCTCAGAAAACCTTCACTTTTTTGTTTTATTACATGATTTCATCTAATGCTTACCAGGTCTGCAAAGACTACTTGAGAAATGAACTAAACTTGTTCAAGTTAAGTAACTTTTCTTCACCCACAAGGCTAATAAATGACAGTTACGTTTTAAGTCCTGCACTGTTTCACTGGCATGGTGGTAACTAACTCATGCCATTTCCCCTCTGATCTCCTGATCAAATTAGAGGTTTTTATTTTAACCTATTTGTGTAAATTGCCATGGGGTTGTTTTATTTTGTTTTGTGTTATTTTGCTTTGGTTTGGTTTGCCTTGTTTGGTGGTACCAGGAATTGAGTCGAGGGCCCTGTGCATCTAGGCAAACACTCTACCACTGAAATGCATCTCCTACTCTACTCACCACCAGTCTCTGTGTAATGGTAGGGAGAGTGATAAAAGGGAACTGTAGGCAATAATAAAATCACAAAGACTAATTATTTTGCATCCTAAGTTTAGCAGTTATTTTTTGAAACTAGCTAATACACTAAAGACTACAAAACCTAAACAAAGCTGCAAAATTCTACTCCTTGTGCTAAGATGCTGCTGACAAGCTTAAAGAACTCAACAGGTAAAGATAGAAGCACAAGTATGATACCTACAATTCTAAAAATGTTACACTTAATTGCATTGGAGAACTATTTATTGGTGGTGAAAGAGAAGTAAACTTTGACAGTGGAAGAAATCTAAGAGGTAGATACTATTCTCCACATTTTACAAATGTAAAAGATGATAATTTACTCAAAATCAGATAAGAGGTGAGGAAGGCTGGATTTAAGCAGACTGAGTCTAGCTAGCATCAAAGCCCATCCTCTTTCCACCAGAACAGGACAACTGTAGCCAGGAGTGACCACACCATATCTCATTGCCTCTCCTTGGTCAGGAGCAGCACATGGAGCACAAACCTCTTTGTGTAAGAGGTGACTAAGGCCTGCATGCATGCTGACCCAATGAAGCAAATCAAGGAACTACTTAAAAGTAAATATCCTAAACCATTGGTCATACTTGGAAAAAGAACATTCTACCCAGTGAGACCTTGGAGCCATTGGTCAGATAATAGGGAGACTATAATTGTCAAACTATTTTAGAAAATTGAGTTACTTTATTTAATATTTAAAACATTAAATAAATGTGAAAATAACAAGTATTTTATTGTTGAAGCAAATTAATCTATGACATAGATATCATTTATCTTACTTCAGTTTTGAAAAAGTCAGCATTACCAAGGGAATATCAAGGCTAAAGAAAAATTTTAAGAGTATGCATCTGTTCTTGCACTATATATAAGAGGCATTTAATAAATTCACTGTGGATGGATATATGAATGGATGGATGGATGAATGGGAGGAGATAGAAAAGAGAATTAATTAACATGCCACTTGGTCACATTCAAATCTTAAAAACTTCATTTTACTTTGGAGTTTTAAAAATGATTTCCTTACTTTGCAATTAAACAAGTATCTACACTTACTTCTAAGCCTAACTGGCATAACAACCAAAGGATTTGTTTTAGAAACAAAACAATTATATGCTATTATTTCAATTGTAATTTTAAAACTTTCACTTAATAACAATACTATATTTAGAAGGAATTTATCTGTAAAAAAAATCTGTAAACATGTACTGTGATAAAACCAGTGATTTTTAAAAACTAATTTTACTTACTAATAGTGTAAATTGTGAAGTGTGAAAAAAAGAGAAAAGTAATGATCTTTATTTCAATGTACTATTTAATAAATATCCTAATGATAATGCAGAAAATTTTACTGAAAAATTCTTCCACTCCACCTTACTTTCCTCTTGTATCATATTGTCATTAACATATTTTATCTGACAAATTTGTGGATCTTTTTATAACACAGCTAATATAAATTTAGGGGAACGTAAAGTATCCATTCACACATAGATTCATACATATTTATACATATGCCCCAAATTACTTATGTACATACTTATGCATGTTTAATTACATATAACTCTATATATGCATATAATTTCATAAACAATTTACAAGTTAGACTTTTTTTTTAAGAGATAGGGACAGTGAGAGAGACAGAAGGAGAAAATAAATTTTATTCAGTTTTTCATGTGGCCTTCACTGTTCTGACACTTCATTATGTACATGGTGCTGGGGTTCTAACTTGTGTCCTCATGCATACCAGGCAAGAGCTGTAACCACTGAGTCACCGCTCCAGCCCCAAGTTAGACATTTTTAACAGGTTTAACTCCTTCATGTGTCTCCCACACAATATCTTATGCTCATACAAATGTGAGAAAACCATCTCTTTAGAAGATTCACTTTAACTAACGTTTCTCTGGGGGTTTGGGCACTTGGTTTGTACTCCAGTGATGTGTGAGAAAGGGTTTCCGTGGCAACTCAGCTATGATTAAGTGTCATCACCTCACGTGGCACTGGCTAATACTTCTTCAACACAGAGTAGTAGCAAGAGAACCAGGATGGTTCCAGCTCTGTACCTGCACTCTGAGCCTTTCAGAGGACCACGAGGCTCATTAGGTCCTGCAAGGTTCTGCAAATCTCTGGAGATTCTGACTCAGTAGTCAAGAGAGGCCTAGGAACTTGGGCACTAATAAGTCCGAGAGAATTCTTATTAGACAAGCCTGGAAAGCATTGGTTTTGTGTGCAGGAAGAAGCACATTGAGGGAGAAGGTTGGAAATGTATCCTCTGGACACTATAAATGCCTCATGAATATTGACACTTTTGATAGACCCTGGAAAGCCATGCAGAATTTGGGGAAGAGGACATAAGTAGATTTATGTTTTAGTAAGATTCATCAGGCAGGCAGCATTGTACAGATTAAGCTGAATGGAGACGACTGTAAAAGTAGAAAGACTACTCAGGATCCTACCACAATGGTAGCAGCAAGAAGTCAAGAGTGCTAAAGACTGTCAACAAAAACGGAAGAAAAAGTTATTCAAGACTCAAACATACAATGTGGAGAGGAGAGAAGTATGAGTTTCAAAAGCAGTGCTGTTGTTGAAGAGCAGAAGCTAAAAAAATATCTATGATGCTCACAGAAAGAAGAACTTCAAAAAGATTAGATTAAGTGAAGTATCAGTAAATGAATAAGGGAATGGTCAAAAGAAAAATATTTGTTGAAAGAGGCAATCCCAGGTCTATCAAATCCTTCCTAGAAAGTGCTGTATACTTCCCTTAAACTCTTGGAGCCTCCTGTACTCTCAAATATAAGTAATGCTAGCAAAATTTATAGTGCAGGATTGTTGTAAAAATCAGGTAGGATTATAAGTCATACTTGATCCATAGTAGGTGCTTAATAGACAATTTAATTTCTTATTTTCACTGAGTGTGTGTGCACACGCGCATGCACAGAAATCAAACCGAGAGCCTCAAGCATGCTAGGCAAGAGCTCTACCACTGAGCTACCTTCATTTCCACTGATTTTTATTTCCAGAAACTCAATGTACAATTGTTGAATGAAGGAATTACTACTTTATTGCTATTATAATTCTATGGAAGAATAAGAAAAGATCATGGGATTTTCCCATTAGGTAGTAATTAGTGCACTTGGAGACTGCTTAAATGCCTAGGAGTTTTGAACACTAGGGGAAGCAAAAGTTAGCAAGTGTTTCCAGGGAAGACGTTCTAATTCAACTAGAATTGGAAAATAAAAGTTTGTGGTTTTATTATGCATGTTTAAAGGGATAAAGTGCACCACCTACAAAATCTGGTTTATTAACATTAACAGTTTTCAAAGCATCTTATGCTTTAGAGTTTTTGCAACATGTCTTATTTAGATCTTCAGTCCCTTGAGGTACATCATCATTTTCATTATAAACATGAAAAAACTGAGATTCAGAAAAGTTGAGTGACTTTTGGGGTATAAACAGCAGGGTCAATAATTTAAGTATGGTGTTTTTGACCACAAGTTTGTGGAGCTTCCCACTACCACCTATCACCAAGCAATTCAAACAAACACTTTTCTTCTGATCCTAGCCCAGGTTTTCCATAAGGCCAGGAAGTAAGTAGTCATGCAGAGTCTAGCGGACTTCTGGAAGTTTTGAGAATAATGCTCTTTCCTTAAAACCCGACCAGCACCAGAGAGCAGCCATCCTACTAAGCCAGCGCCAGGAGCCAATAAGAATGCCAGCTGTTCATTTGTTCCTTATTAGCTTCAAAAAAAAATCTGTATTCAGGTGGAAAGTATTGAGATGGTCATTTTGGAGAGTTTCCCTATAAAGAGATATAAGATATAATCTCTAGTCTTAGTCAAACAGAAAGAGTTGCCTTCATACTGAATCACTATAGGTTGCTACCAGTGGTCCTGGTGTTGGATGGCTAAGATTCACATCATGGCCTAAGCAGAGGCACAACCTTAGTAATGCTAACCTAAGATAAGTCTGTAAGACCTGGTTTCTCATCTTTAAAACAGGACTTTATAGAGTTTTACTACAATTAAATTAGATATCACATATAAAGTATTTAGTACATACACATAGAACATGAAATATAATGAATACTCAGAGATTGATAATTGCTATTCAGCAATGTGTGATATCCCAATTTTACAGAGAAAGCCACCCAAACCCAGAATGGGCCAAGATAAGCTACACAAAGTGAACATCATTTGTTATGATAACTGATTTCCTGATTTGATTTCGCTACTTGAGATTGGTTGGTTTTGAATTTCAATGTCCTCCAGTGTTAATTTGGGAATGCCATATGTGGCCAGATATTTATCCATTTCTTCCAGATTGTCAAAATTGGCAGGGGCTGGAGCAGTGACTTGGCAGTTATGGCGCTTGCCCAGCATGCACAATTATGTGGGTTTGAACCCCAGCACCATGTACACAACAAAGTGTGTACATGGTGTACAATGAAGATCATGTGAAAACCTAAATAAAAGTTGCTTCTGTCTTTCTCTCTCACTGTCCCTCTTTCTTTAAAAAAAATTGGCAGAGTATACTTTTTAAAAATAAGTTCTAATAATCTTCTGGATTTTGGTTTAGTCAGTGGTGATATCTGTTTTCATCTATGGTTTTGTTGATTTGCTTCACTTTGTTTTTCCTTTTGGTGAGGTTGGCAAGGAATCTTCAATCATATTTATTTTTTCGAAGTACCAACTCTGTTTTGTTGATAATTTGTATTGTTTTTTTGTTGTTGTTGTTGTTCTCAATTTCATTTATTTCAACTCTGATTTTAGTTATTTCCTGTCTTCTATTAATTAGCTTTGGGATTGGATTGTTCATCTTTTTGTAGGGATTTGAGTTGGAGCATAAGACTATTTATTTGGGCTCTTTCCTGATTGTTGATGAAGACACTCAGTGCTATAAATTTACATCTTAAAGAATGCTTTCATACTATCCCAGAGATTTTGATACATTGCTTCATCATTCTCATTCATTTCCAAGAATTTCTTGATTTCTGTTCTCATTACATCTTTTATCAATTCTTCACTTAAGAGGGTATTATTCAGTTTCTAAGTATTTGAGTAGTTTCTGTTGTTTTTCTTGCCGTTAATTGCTAAGATCATAGCATTGTGGTCTGACAGGATACATGGGACTATATCACCTTTTTTATATTTGTTAAGGTTAGCTTTGTGGACTAGATGTGGTCTATTTTGGAGAAGGAGCCATGAGCTGCTGAGAAGAAGGTAAACTCAGCATATTTAGGATGGAATATTCTGTAAATGTCTGTTAAGTCCAGTTGATTAATAGAGTTGTTTAGGTTTCAGATATCCTTATTGATTTTTTTTTGCTTTGATGATCTGTCTATTATTGATAATGGCCTATAAGTCCACCAGTATTATTGTGTTGAGATCAATGAGTGGTTTAATGTCCTTGAGTATTTTTTCCATATATTTGGGAGGGTTGTAGTTGGGGTCATAAATGTTAAATATATTTATATCTTCTTGAAGAATTGTTCCTTTTACAAAGGCCTTCCAAAAAGAAAATCCCAGGACCTGATGGATTCATGGCAGAATTCTACACTTTTAAAGGAGAATTAACAACGATCCTCTACAAGCTTTTCCATGAAATTGAAAGGATTGGAACCCTCCAAAACACTTTCTACGAAGCAAATATAATACTGATACTAAAACCCAAAAAAGACACATCAAGAAAATAAAACTATAGACCCATTTCCCTGATAAATGTAGATGCTAAAATCCTTAATAAAATTCTAGCTATCCAGATCCAAAAATACATTAAAAAGATAATACATCATGATCAAGTGAGCTTCATTCCAGGAAAGCAGGGCTGGTTCAACATACACAAATCAATAAATGTAATTCGCCACTTAAACAGAATTAAAAATAAAAATCATATAATCATCTCAATTGACACAGAAAAGGTCTTTGATAAAATTTAGCACCAATTTATGCTCTGGAGAAGATAGGGATCAAAGTAACATACTTTAATTTTGTAAGAGCCATTTATGACAGATCCATAGCCAACATTATGCTTAATGGAGAAAGACTGAAAGCATTCCCAGTGAATTCGGGAACAAGACAAGCATGTTCACTTTCATCACTCTTATTCAATATAGTCCTTGAAACCCTAGCCAGAGCTATCAGACAAGAGAAGGAAATCAAAAAATTGAATAGAAAAAAAGGAAGTCAAGATGTCTCTATTTGCTGATGACATGATCCTATACATAGAAGACCCAATAAACTTGACCAGAAGATGTCTAGAGCTTATAAATGATTTCAGCAAAGTGGCTGGTTATAAGATCAAACTCATAAATCATTAGCTTTCTTATACTCCAGCAACAGTTTCACTGAAGAAGAAATCAGGAAGTCTGTCCCATTCACAATTTCCTCAAAAAGAATAAAATACTTGCTCATCAATCTAATGAGGAATATAAAGGATCTCTATAATGAAAACTATCAAACATTAAAAAAAGAAATTGCAGAAGAACTGAGTAGATTAAAAACATTCCACATACTAGGTTAGGCAGAACTGATACAATCAAATTGGCCATTCTACTGAAAGCCCTATAAAGATTCAATGCAATCCCCATCAAGATACCAATGACATTCTTCACAGATACAGAAAAAGTGATTCTCAAATTCATATGGAATAACAGAAGACCCAGAATAGCCAAAACACTACTAAGCAAGAAAGAGGTAGCAGGAGATGTCACAATTTCTGACCTGAAATTATACTACAGGGCTATAGTAATAAAAACAGTGTGGTATTGGTATCAAAACAGAAATGAAGACCAATGGAACAGAATAGAAGATACAGAGACAAACCCTCAAATCTTCAACCACCTGATATTTGATAAAGGGGGCAAAAGCACAGTGTGAAAGAACAACAGCCTGTTCAACAAATAGTGCTGGACAAACTAGACAACCATATGCAGACAACTGAAATTGGATCCTTACCTCTCACCCTGCACAAGAATCAAATCAAAATGGTTCAAGGATCTGGAAATTAAACCAGCAATTTTACAATTGCTTGAAGAAAAAGTAGGATCAACACTACAGGACACACAGGTCGGTACTGCCTTCCTTAACAAAACTCCCATAGCACAAGAAATAAAGCCAAGAATAAATGAATGGGATGCCATTAAACTAAAAAGCTCCTGCATAGCTAAAGAATTAGTCAAGAGTGTCAAGAGAGAACCTACAGAATGGGGAAAAAATCTTGGACAAAGGGCTAATATCCAGAATATACAAAGAACTACAAAACCTGAACACCAAAACCACAAAGACTCCAATCAATAAATGAGCTAGGGAGCTAAATAGAAATTTCTCAACAGAGAAAGTCCAAAAAGCCCATAAATATATGAGAAAATGCTCTCCATCACTAGCAATCAGAGAAATGCAAATCAGAACTTCTCTGAGATTACACCTCACTCCAGTCAGAGTGGCAAAAATGAAGAATATGAACAATGACCGATGCTTGAGGGGCTGTGGAAGAAGAGGAACACTGTCACACTGTTGGTGGGACTGCAAACTGGTACAGCCACTCAGGAAAGCAGTGTGGAGACTCCTCAAAAAACTAGGGCTGGAACCACCTTATGACCCAGCTATTCCACTCCCGAATGTTTTCCAAAAAGATATAGAAACGGCATATTACAGAGATACTATTTCAGCAATCTTTTAGCAGCTCAATTTACTGGAACCAACCCAGATGCCCCTCACTGGACAAGTGGATTCAAAAACTGTGGTACATATACACAATGGAATTCTACTCTGCTATTAGAGAGAACAATATCATTGCATTTGTAGCCAAATGAATGGAAATGGAAAAATTATGCTGAGTGAAATATCCCAAACTCAGAGACTCAAGGACCAAATGTTCTCTTTCATATGTGGAAGCCAGAATACAATCGGAAACAGACTGATAGTTGGCTAACCTAATAATAACCACAACATGGTGAATTTTTACACGAGCAGGGGAAACATTGCCTATGACACTGGGTGATGAAGCGAGGGTGGCAGGGAGTGGGGGAGGGATTAGGAGGGATGTCAAGGCAGCTGGAAGGAGGGAGTATGGGGATTATCAACCCAGTGGGGAATCTTCGACTTCCATGAGAATCCCAACTACCATGAGGGTAAAGTAGGGGAAATATGGGATTGGGTGGAACCCAAACAGGGAAGACCATGGAATGGCATCAGCCTCGGCTTGCTCTGTCATTATGCATGAACAAATAAAAATAAATAAATAAATAAAACTCAAGTCATTACAAATAAAAAAAAATTGTGCTTTCCTTCTGGAGAAAAAATGCCCAAGGTAATCACTGAATATTTCATTGATTGCAAGTGCTACATTCACTGTACTGATGTTCAATTATTTGTCTGTAAATTATAGTTCCAATTCACAAGTTGGAATAATTTAGGGCTGAAAATCTAGGTCCACAGTGGAGATTCAATAATCTTAAACACAAAATAAGCAAGTTTAGAAACACAGAAAGAATGCTTTTTTTAATCTTTGAGTTTGTACTCTCATATATCCTTATAACAATTAATATATAAATGAGATTAATTTGCTTCCTTTCAAAATAGAACTGAGGAGTTTTCATAACTAATTAGGCAATATTTCCTCTGTTAGAAAGAATATGTCATCTCCTAAATGGTAACGATTCTCATTTATTTACTTTGTCCTGCTCTTTTGCACTTTTCTGATGCTTCCTTTAACAGTGGTTCTCGGTGTTGGCTGCACATTATGATCGCCTTGGAGACAACAAATGCCTATGCCGATGCCTCGCATGACTCAAACTGCATCAGAATCACTGAGATAATGGACCTGGTTCACATTTTCTCTCTCTCTTTTTCTCTTTTCCTTTCTCCCAGTGATTTTAATACATAATCCAAATTGAAAATCACTAGCTTCTTCAATGTCTTTCACATGATAGACTTTTTTGGCCATGTTGATTGCTATCTATAAATAAAGTTGTTTTACTCTAGTCATAAAATCATATGCTATGAAAGCCAGTTTTGACCTTTCTAGCAAGGTACATTGATTTCCCTGGATTCTAATCAACTACTTTTGTGAGATTTCCCATTCATTAGTTTTCCTAATAAAGTCAGATGGGATGTATTATGTAGGAAGACCACATTGTACGTAGAAACTCAATTAGACTAGTAGAAAAAATAGGACAGGCAAGATGCAGAGGAGAGTAGGCACTGCAGTATTTTTTAAGAATTTGGGCTTGATGCTAATTTTGTAATAGCTGAAATTATAATTCTCAATGAGGAAAGGAGTGATTCTGAGAAAACCAGCAGAAGAAACACAGCATTATAATATTAAAATATTTACACAATCATATAGCTACTCTGAAGTCCTTTTTATTCAATACCCTGAAAACCTTCCAATGAATATGCTAGATTGTGATTGTGGAACAATGAGGGCTCATGAACAAGACAAGCATACAAAACTTATCTGGTTGTAATGACAGGTAACAAAAAAAGAACACAATTTATATATTTTGAAGGCAATAATTGTATTTCCCTGGGTTATTTAATAGTCCCTTTTATGACTACTCATTATGAGAATGGTGAAATAAAATAAGTTTCAAGGCTCTCTCAGAGGATGGGGTGAAGAAAGCCAAAGTACCTCATAATTTTTGTTATTTGTCAATAATATTTTAGTTCACAAAATGTTTAAAATGGCAATTGTCCTGCCAATCTTCTTATGCTAGCATCACCTCTCCAAACACAACCTCTGCTACTGGGGAAAGATGGAGTAAGTTGAAAAACCAAATCCAAGAAAAGCCCCAAGGATCTGAAACTGAAACAGACAAAAAAAAAAACATAGTAGAGAAAATTGTTTACATTTGTCTCCTTCAAGCCACTGTAATTCTTAAGTATGCAGAATCATAAGTGCAGGTAGAAAAATTCAGGATTAAGAGACTGGTTTGTGTGCTTATTTAAATATTTAAGATTTTTTTCAGTCCATCATGTATTCATTGACTGGCAGCCATAATGAAAGCTGACTGTCCACAACATTTCAGGGAATCTTGGTCCTTGTCCTACTCCTTTCTTTCATACATCTTTTATTTGATAAGGTGATGCTTGCTGAGTTAATGCTACCCATGTTCACAGCTACAGTCTCTCTTCAAACACTTCTTAAACTCCTCTCTTTGGGTCTGACTACTCTTCCTCCATTTTATTCTCCATTCAGGCCTCTAAAAACTAGCAGAACAGAAGCTAATAGTACAAGTTCTAGCCTCTAGAATTAGGTACCTGGATCTAAGTGCTGATGTTACACTCAATTTACTGTGAAACCTTAACAGAATAAGATAATTCAACTCTCAAGGTTTCGATTTCCCTACCCTTAAGATGAGGACGAGAATAGTAGCTACCTGAGGGGTTTGGACTGAATTCAATGACATAAAGTAAATGCAGTGGAAAAGCCCCTGACCTGCGGAAAGAATTAAACGCACACTATCTTTCCTATCAATATCACTCGCTCACTCTGATTGCAGTACCGTTTTTTAACTTCTTAATCACCTTTGTCACTCCCCACTGTTTCTAGTCTTCAGTCAGTTGTCAAATCCTGGCTATACTTTGAAGCATTTTAAATTAAGCCTTCCTCTCCATTTCCATTTCTCTCACTATAGCCTGTTCCTAATGTTTATAGGAGTGAGAATACAAATGGAAGTGCAGCTATGGTGTTTCTAAATTTTTAAAAAGTATAAAGCAAACTATCAGCTGCTAAATAAAATATGTATTTCCCTCCCACCTTTAAAAAAATACCTTCATAATGACCAGGAAGGCCAGGTTTAAATTTAGAATTCTCAAACTCCACAGGTTTATGGGTCACAAAGTCACAGCAAAAGAAAAATTGGTGCCTAGAATTTGGCCATGAACCCCCACTGCCAGCCATTGCCCACTTCCTTCCCCAATTCAGGACGTCCATGGATTTTCTACTAATTGCCTCCCCTAACTGATGCCTGTGCAGATCTTACATATTCATCAAGGACATATCATTCATTTCCTTCTCCAAGTTTCCCTTGAGCCAGGTATGATCTCATTCTCCACTGAGTATCCAAATTACTTTGTTTCTATATATCTTAATGGAACTATGGCATTTCATTTTGCATATTTATCACTACCTTTGTATTTATTTTCCTATCAGTTCAGAGGTTCTCTGTATTTGATGCTATCGCATTAAAAAAAAAGTACTCCCACCCAGAATCACATACAAGGTGGGATGGGGGTCAGGGACAGGAGTTTTTAAAACTTTAATGTTGATGATAATGTGCAGCCAGCATTGGTAAGAATTGTATGGGTTTAAAAACTCACTGGGAGGGGTAAGTTCTATGCCTTACTTTACACTCAATGCTTTCTTTTGAGTTGAATTTAAATTGATATGTGCTTTCTTCCTCCCCACCCGCCTACAAAACACTTTCAGGTCTACCAGCTATACATTACTCTTACAGATACAGAAATGATTTACGACCACTGAGGCATGATGGTGGTTTTGCTATAGAACTGTTTAAAAGAAGACATATGAAGGACTAACCCAATAGTGTAGATTAGGTTCTGTCTCTTACCTCTACCATTTATTCTGTACGGTAATCTCACTGACAACATAATAAATTATTAAAGGCATGGACAGTAGATATTTCCCAATACCTAATACAGTGACTGGCACATGAAGGACATGAAATAAAAGTTTGGTGAATGGATGAATGAATTTCAAATGTGCAGATAGAAATTATAAGCTATCATGCCTTCAGAAATTATTTTAGATTTTTGGTAGCTGAATAATTACCACCGGTACCCTCCCACTCCCTGCCCACCATCAACTCCACCAAGATACCCACATCTTATCCCTAGAACATGTGAGTATTGCCTCAGAAAAACAAAAGACTTCACAGATATAATTAAAGATTTTGAGATAGAAAGTCTAGAGCAATATAGTCACAAACCAAGAAATGCCAGCAGCCACCAAAAGCTACAAGAAAAAAGGGATGGGCTCTCCCCAGATCCTCTGGAGGTGATATGGCCCCACTAACACCATGATTTCAACCCAGTGAAATTCATTTTGAACTTCTGGCTTCCAAACTGTGAAAGAAGAAATTTCTCTTGTCTTAAGCCACCAAGTTTGTGTTAATGTATTACATCAGCCAAAGAAAAGTAATACAAAACAGAAAAGTGATACCCAGAGAGGTAAAGCAATTTGTTCATAGCTGCAATATCAGTTAGGGCAAAACAAGATTTTAGCAGGGACTTCCTGGATCCTCTGGTGCTTTCACTCTTTCTATCTTGCTGTGCTGCCTGCTACATATCATAGAGCCCACAGAGGTCTGTGACTCTTGGATTTAAATCTGGGTACCATATACAACCTTACAAGACAGAATCTATGAATAAGTAAATCTCTTACACTTAAGTGTACTAGAGAGATATCTGATTTATCAAAAAATGAACAAAAATAATTTGACAAAAATAAAAAGATGAAGTGTCTAAATATAAGATCCTGAAAGATACTCTGAAAAAAATATTTTCACTAATCCATACATATTCATGTGCAATAACAATATTCAAAGGGTAAGTGGAGGAAAAGGTAGGTGGCACCCATAGAAGATGCTGGCAGGTCAAAAAGTATAAAATCACGCCATCTGGGTGTGGTGGTACACATCCGTAATCCCAGCAGCTAGGGAAGCTTAGGCAGGAGAATCACATGTTCAAAGACAGTCTCAGAAATTTAGCAAGACATCATTGCAAAATAAAATATAAAAAGGACTGGGGATTTGGTTCAGTGCTTAAGTGCCTCTGATTCAATTTCCAGTACCCCCCCCAAAAAATATATATATACACTCCAAAAAGGTGAAACAAGGTAACTAAGTCATTTACCATTACAGGTATGCTAAAGTAGAAAGCTCACATTTAGTTTTTTAAAAAAGAAGACTGGCATAAATTTTTTTAAAATTAAATGCTTTTTAAAAAATTTTTATTCAGTGCTAATGATTGAACCCAGTGCCTCACATTTGCAAGGCAAATGTTCTGCCACTGAGCCACAACCATAGCCCCAGCATGGTATAATTCTATTTGCTCAAAAACAAACAAATCTTGAGGAGATACAACTGAAAGTTATGAGAGGACTGGAAAATTACAGTGTTAGGCACCAATGTTATCAGTGTAGAGAGATTTACAGACAGCAGGTTCTGCAGTGAATTTCACTGAAGATAGTCACAGATCTCAGTTGAAGGGGATAAAAGAGCAACTTCATGTGTGATTATTCTAAACAAATGCTTGATACTTTGCTCTTTTATACAATTATACCTTTTATGTTCCACTACAACAAATTCATGACATATTTTCCAAATGAGGAACCTGGGACAAAGGTAGAGTTAGTGAATAGTACTTAAAAAACAGGTATTCTCAGAACCTGTGTGTAAGTCCCTGGATTTATACTAATAACTTCAAGTACACATTTGTATAACTTTCCTTAATAGATAAGGCAACAAAAATCCAAAACAAAGAATTACGGGTTTCTTTAGACCTAAGTGTATGATTTTCCCCCCACAGGGGTAGAGAGTAGGGAATGGTAGGGAATATAAGGGCAACAGAAGCAAAAAAGATCAAAACCTCTTTACCCTAAACATTGGTTAAGAACATATAACCACAACAGGATGTAAGCATGTCCTTAATGACCCTTCAGTTATAGCAAACAAAATAAACAATCCAGCCTTAACATGTCACTACTCCCTAAGGACCTCAGCTTCCCCTTGTAGTTTAAGAATTAGTCACTCATGTAGACTGGGACAAGTCCCTATGGATTCAGGGAGTTTGTGATCAACTAATATGTTATAGAGTTATTGTCAGAGGATCTTTCCCCACAGGAGGTTGGACCATTGCATCATTCAAGACAGATTTGTTACTGTGTGACAAACAAAAGTCTACCCAAAGAGGGTCCCCAGAGCTCCAAGCAATGCAGTGCTTGTCTCTTCCTCATATCTTCTTTCCATGATCTTTAGAAAACTGTACTTCTTGGGCAGTTGCAGAAAGAACCTCCTATAACTAGATATATTCCAACATAAGAGACCACTTTTTCCATCAAATGCCATACTACAACAATGTCAACAATAAAGCCAAAAATACATCTTCAATGGAGACACACAAGAAAGTATAAGATCCTAATTTAATCTTTATGAAGACTTCAATTGTTATGTGCAAGTGTTTATAAGTTAATCATTTAAAATAAGAAGAATTGAAAATATATAGAGATTGGAAAGTTGTCAATTTTAAACCATTTACTTTCCTTTTTACATATCTCACCAAAGGTCCTCAGAAATCTAATGTATAAAAAAGTTACCATTAATGCAGTAAGTCAAAATTACATTAATTTTTCAAAGTTTAAAGAATGTTGAATCTATGAATTTTAAACTAACACAGAGAATAATTTCCTACTTAACCACAACTGAAATTCCTTTTATTCTTTCCACCGTTTTTAGCTACAGTGTATATCTGTTGTGGGGAGAGACATGGGTTAGAAGAGCTAGAATAGGAAGAAGTCCTAAGTTTCTGAAAAAAAGGGCACTGGGCCTGCTCCTATGACTGTACTAGATAAAACAGAAGTCAACTTGGCAACTTTTCCACACTGGGGAAACTCAATATGGGGCCACAACTTTTGCAATCAATGACTATACTATTGCAATGTACAGACACAAAAGCCGTCTCAGGGGGAAATGTTTCAACAGGAAGTACAAAATAAAGGCAAAAGAATAAGAGTTGTCATGCAGAAAATGTGAAATAAAAACAGAAAGTCAAATAAGTAAACAATACAAAAGCAGATGAAGGGCTGTGATCCACAACAGAGATGAAATAACTTAGTTTTGCTCAGATGCTTTCTCCAAGCACCATCACCTCTGTCATCAGTCCCCACCCAAGGTGTCTTTAGCTCTTCATCTGGCTCCTTTCATGTGCTCAGCAGTGTATTACTCAACTAAGGGAGGAACCATAAATAAAATAGTCAATTGAGTCCTTTATAGCCCCTACAAAAGGATCTTAGGAAGATGCCCCTTGTCCTCAGGAAAGCTCAGTGTATCTGAGAAAGGCAACCCCCAAAACCAAAAGTGAGTTCTGGAATTGACGGAGATAATAAATGTCAGGGTCACACAGAAACGCTTCACAGAAGAATGGAGTCAGAGCTGCGGGGTCTTGAAAGATAGTGAACAGGGCATCCCCAGGAGTGAGGCGGGTGCACTGAGAGCTCTACTGGCAAGAAAGCTGGACCTGGGGATGGCACCGTTCTGTAGGCTGACCAGAACAGGGTGCACTGAGGAGAAAAGGGGAGATAAGCCTGAAAAGGACATGGAATCCTCAAGTAACTTAGAGGTGACAGAAAGTCACTGACATTCCTAAAAAGGAAAGTGAAGGGATCAGTCTTAGGCAAAAGGAGGATTAATTTCATATCAAAAACAGACTTGCTACCATGAAGCCCAGAGGTAGATCTAGTCCTCTTCTGGTAACTTTACAGAACTTAAATGCATATAAAAAGAGTGTATACTCAATTTTCTCTTTGTCCTAATGTATGTCTTTTTTTTTAATTAGGAGATGGACCTTAAATCCTATTTAGAGTTAGGTTGGATAAAAGAAAAATAAAGAAAACTACTAATTTCTAGGTCCTTTCTAGGTCATTTCATGACCCTTTAAAAATCTGCTTTTCAATTTATTTTTTCACTTTAAACATAAAGCAAAAATAACATACATTCACACCTCCTTCATTTAAAAACCAAGCATGACCCGTGTACTGGACTCACCAAATTTGGAGCAACACGTAATCTAGGGGAACCATAGACATGTGTGGTGCTTGGCAGGGGAGGAGGGAGGGAGCAAAAGGGAAGGATGATAGGGAGGAATTTGGGGGGGGGATCAATAATGTATCTCATTCTTAAGTCACCCAAGAAGCCTAATAATATTTATGCAATCATTTAATTCTGGGAAATGGATATATATATATATATATGTATATATATATATATATATATATATATATACATAATACATTTATATCTATTTTAGGAAGGAAATATAGAAGAGTCAAGAGACTGGAGGTGGGTGATGTGTGGGTAATTCTGGATTAGGATCAAGGGCATATCATATTGTTACTACATATGCATTTATGATTGTACAAAAACTCACCTCCTCAATAAAAATAATAAAGCATGATAATATAGATATTAGACACAAAGACACTGATATGTTCAAACAACAAAAATTACTTTAAAAACAATCTTCATAGTTGTACACTTTCATCTTCTTTCTTCTTAATTTTTTTTAAATAGAGAGAAAGTGAATTTTCATTTTTTCATCTGGTTTTGTTTTTCCTCAACTTAAGTTATATATGTGTTGCTGGGGTCTGAATCCAGGTCCTTGCACATGCCACACAACTACTCCACCACAGACCTACCTCTCCAGACCTTACACTTTCATTTTCTTAAAATAGTTTTGAAAACCACTCTAATCACATTATCTTAATGCAACATATATGAGAGGAGTAAGACTTTTGGAAGAACTACTTCACAGTCACCAGGTCAACCATTTATTTCAAGAGACCACACACCCAGCATGGAGTTAACATGTCCCAAAACATCTATGTCCAACACACAGTGACAACCCAAACTACAATGTAACTATGAGGACTGGCAATGTTTTTTCTTATCAGACAGAAATTTAAAAGAAGTGTTCAGGACAAAGTTTCAGCTTTTCCTTATACTATAACAGTCTTGGATCTCTGTAAAGTACTGCACATCTTGAGATCAGAAAAACACAGGTGAGGTGAAGTAGCCTTTCCACCAACAATAGACCAGCAAGGTATTGCAGGTTACATTTCGTAACTCAGTGGTTACGGAGCTTGC
>PVKS010001538.1:0-139235 GCA_004027875.1 Aplodontia rufa
TATACCCTGTTTCTGATTACATCCATTTTAGCTCAAAACCACTGAATGACTGCCAGTCTGTTTTCATACACTGGACCTGCTAAACTATCTTTCCAGCCACATATACCCCTTCTTATATCCGTGCAACATACCCTATTCCCCAGCCAAACTGGCTTCCTTGTTCTTCAAACATGCCATATACTTTTGTCCCTATAGCTCATTTTGCCAAAAGTATTTTTCCTCCTCTCTCCCATCAAGATCAGACTCCTTTGAATGAGGCCCTCTTATGTTGTACCCTAACTTTGCAATGACTATAAGATTTAAAGTGTGCCTACCCATTTATCCAGCAGTTCTGATTGTGATAATTGATCCTATTAAATGTTTACCATATGTATATATGTATGTGGATACGAATGTTTAATGCAACATTGTTTATTGCATTATAATATTAGAAACAACCAAAATAGATATAACTTTGAAAAATAGATTCATAATTATATTGACAGAGAAAAGGGCCAATGGATGTAGACTGTGACTCCATTTTTTAAAAAGCTGAGCTTTTTGTGTGTACAGGTGTTTACATGCACATAAAATCTAAAAAAATATGCTAAAAATATTGAATAGTGGTTATTTATGTGTATGTGTGTAAGGAATAAAGTTATGAGGACTTTTTTTTTAATGTACTTGGTCCAAAAAATGTTAGCAGTTGCTAATATTGGGTGATGTTCACTGATATTTATTACAGTATTCTTTGTGATAATTTGATCCTGTTCTTAGTGATAATTATGTGATGATTTTAAAATAAAAATAAAAACTGGAGAAATTCAGTGTTAGATTTTAAATATGTATGTGATAGATATGTGTTGGTGTTTATTATCAATTTAAGTGTCTTCTTGCTGATAAGCATCATTGAATTTAGTCTGTGGTTGCACGTGGCCTGCAAAGAAGTATTTAAGTGGATACCATAATGCTTATATACAATTAACACTGAGTCAGTTTTGACCTATTTTGTGTCATGTATTAAGCAAAATGAGTTTGACCCATTTTTATGTGCTTATTTTTAATGGAGACCGAAGAGACACAAATGGTATGTTTGTTTTGTGATGCAGGTATAGCGGACTTTCAACTGAATGTCAGTCTGGAGGAAGAAATGACCACGTAATTAAACATTTTTCTTACTATTGTTTTCTTACCTTTTTCTGTATCCATCCATTTATAGCATCATTTAAAACTTTTCAATATCATAGTAAAAATTTGAAGTTTTGAGAACAAAACCATTATTAGAATTCAAGGGGTATATGGTATAGAGTTTCTTTTTCTTTTTCTTTTTCTTTTTTTTTTTTAAGGAAAGTACTTTAGGCGCTAGATGAACTAAAGTTAAAATTAAGCCTAAATTTAACCTATGTATGCACTGGCAAAGACATAATATCATACACAGGGGAATTGGAGAAGGATAAAGTAATCTTTTAAAATATAGCTGAATTAAGAATCATCTTAATAACTTTGTAATTACTACATTTTTCCTGAATGTTTTCAATCATGAATGATAATAAGATCATCCTAAAGGAATTTTTTAAACCCAGCATCTAAAATTCTAAACAATAAAATAAGACACCCCAGAAGAAATATAGACACTCTAACCTTAACCCACCGTAGGGAAATTTTTTGTTAATGATTTACGCATCATGAAGTTTATTCCCCAGAACAGTTTATAACAGATGTCCAAAGGTGTAATATAATAGAAGATACTGAGTCTGTGTTATACTGTGATGATAGATTTGAGGAAAGTGGAGACAGTTGATTCTATTTTGAAAGATGAGAAACAAAAACCAATTATTCCTGTAGCAAGGCGTTGTTTTTTATATTGGGAAAACTAGAATTTCTCGGTTGTTTCAATGTTTGAAAATACATTAATGATTCTCAAAGCATGAGCTCTGCATGTTAAATGGTATTTCTTTTTAGCTCTCTCTTGGTATATCATTAACACTTTGATAATAATTAATCCAGAGTTACCTATTAACTAAAATTTAGTGCTCTGATTACTTCTTCTCTGATAAACAAATTGCAAACTAGATGAGGTAACTTGAGGTAAGATTTTTCTAGCAAGAGTCCTGATTGATTGAATACAGAACTGTGAATAATTACATTAGCGAGTATTCATTGCATAACCATTTTTATAGCTTCTGCTTGGCATGCATTTTTATTAAACAGCAAGTAGAGAAGTTTTCAAATGGGAAAATCCTGTTTTCCATTTTAGAATGTTTTCCTTTAACCTAAAAATTAATTTCATAGTGAAACTCAAGAGTTGCTGGCTTTTCTTAAGGCGAAGATTCAGAGTAAGAAAAAAATAATTTAACATATATCTCTAGATATCAAACATCTGGTTTTATAAGATTCTTATTTTTTCACTGTTCAAACTGAAAGGGCTACTCTTTGGTTAATTAAACATTTTTGGATAGCTCATGATTGCTCATGATAGCCATTTGGGCAGATGATATAAAAATACCTTTCATTTTCAGTTGTTAATTAACATCAAAGCTCCATGGGCTAACAGACCGAAAGGCCAGGGGACCATTTCCATCTCTTGGTACCACTTTCTGACAGGTTCTATCACTTCTTTCCATCTCCCAGTGTGCAGAGAACACTCCAAAAAGCTCATCAATTGGTGCCAATCTAATAAAAGTAGACAGGATTATAGTGATGCATCTTACCTGAGGACCCAGCACGCACAGCCTTTCACAATGACAGAAATTCTCTCAGTACTTACTATATGCCAGGCACTGGCCCAAGTATATATAACACATTATCGCATTAATATTGTTATCTCCATTTTACCAATTAGAAAATAGTCTTAGAAACATTAATAAGAACTTGATGAGATTACACTGCAGTTATGTAAAGAGCTAGCATTTGACCCAAAGAAGAAACCATTCTTACCCATTCCTCCATATTGGCTCAGTCATAGTTGGATGCTGACCATCAGTTCTGCTTGTTACAACCCCTTCTTATTTGTTAAGCATGGCAAAATGCCCAGATAACTGACAAACTAAGAGTGAGTGGTCTGTTTGGGAGAGATGCATAGATTAGGAAACAGTGCGTGCAACGTTCTTGTTTTTCAGGTATGCATATTATTACAGTGGAATTGGTGCTGGAGTGCTTGTTGCTGCTTACATTCAGGTTTCATTTTGGTGCATGGCAGCTGGAAGACAAATATTCAAAATTAGAAAACAGTTTTTTCATGCTATAATGAAGCAGGAGATAGGCTGGTTTGACGTGCATGATGTTGGGGAGCTGAACACCAGGCTCATAGAGTAAGTACCCAGTTTTGTGCTTAACTCTAACGTGGTTCTTATTCTTAATGATATGAAATAGATGTTATCAGATGTGTTAGGAGATCTTAATATATTACTCATAAGGCTAAATTCCTTCTGAGCAGCAACTGTGTCTTATGTACCATTTTGTCCCCAGTCCCCTGGAAGGCCATGAGGGGACCTGAATGACTAGTACTGATGAGAGTATCAGACTTGCCAAAATCAAGAAATACTCTGAGAATGTGCAAAAAAAGCAATACAGCATCGATGTCATACTTTCTAGTGCAATTTCCCAGTGACTTGAAATTTCTGCCTTGAAAATTTCTTATTCCATTCCTGAGACCATCTGAACTACAAATTCCTATTATTATTATTATTATTATTATTATTATAGAGTGAGAAAGACAGAGTAAATTTTTATTGAGTGTTTCACATGGCTTTTGTTGCTCCAACATTTAGTGTGTATGTGGGTGCTGGGGTTTGAACCCATGTACTTGCACATGCCAGGCAAGCACTATAACCGCTGAGCCACCGCTCCAGCCCTATTATTATTTTTAAAGAGAAGGGACAGAGAGAGAGAGAGAAAGAGAAAGAGAGTATCAATTTTATTCAGTTTTTCATGTGGCTTTCATTGCTCCAATACTTCGTTGTGTATGTGGTGCTGGGGTTTGAACCTGCACCCTCATGCATGCCAGGCAGTCGTGTAACTGCTGAGCCACTGCTCCAGCCCCAGATTCCTATTATTAATGACAACTTCTCTACTAGAATCTAAACCCTGCCAAATACAACAAGCATACACAACAAAGATACTAGGTATAAATTAATATACACCATACTTAGCAAAACTGGAGTGAGGAGAAAAGTTCTATGCCTATAATTCTGACATTATTTCTAATACTATCTGTTCTTTCAGCGATGTCTCCAAAATTAATGAAGGAATTGGTGACAAAATTGGAATGTTCTTTCAGTCATTGGCAACATTTCTGGCTGGTTTTATAATAGGATTTACACGTGGTTGGAAGCTAACCCTTGTGATTTTGAGCATCAGCCCTGTTCTTGGACTGTCAGCTGCTGTCTGGGCAAAGGTAGGTGAAGACTGAGCACCTAGATTTTAAACTGCTCCCCGCAACCCCACGAAAGGATCTTTTAACCAGGGTAGCCCTGATTCTCAATTTGATACATACTTTCAAATCTGTACACAATCGGCAGGATAAGCTGAATCCTCCTAAGTACTACCCTTGCGGGACTTCATGATATCCTTGGCTATGTGATAATTTGGGGAATTGATAAAAAAAAAAAAAGAAGGAAGTAGCTTTTACATCTCATCCCCTGCCTTTGTGAAAAATATATCCTGAAGTCCAATGGTCCATGTTCTATAGTGAAAAATGCCATATTCACACAGCAAGTAAGGTCTAAGTTCAGTGAACTACACTGTTTCAATTAACATTTTCAATTTCAATGATTTTTTGTTGTAGATTTTATTTACCTAGTAAATTGATTTTACAGTTTTTTTATCACTGTAAATGGTTCTATGTTTATACTTATTCAAATTTGTTGTTAGAAAAATAATTTAATAAAATACTTTCTAGCCATAGATATATGTAAATTCTTAGCCTTCAGTTCTTTATCTCAATCATGAAGGCAGAAATGGTCCTCCCAACTCTGTACAACTTCTCCAGTGATTTTGTAAAACTTATTTCCCCTGTTTGGGTAGGTATGGTATTCATTTTACAAACTGATCTGATGAAAGACTAGGTATGCAATGAAGAGATTTACCCATTACACATATTTTTTGTTGAGTTACACATAATGTGGACAAGGTGTTATAAATTTGTGTACAAAAAAAAAAATACAAATGATGGAAGGCCAACCAAACCCAAGACTGACACAATGTAAATCAGACTGTACATACTAAGAAGTTTTAGAAAATTTCCCCAGTGTGATAGATATTGTTTGTTATTGCAAACCATAACTGGTATTTATCAAGCATCTACAATGTCAGTCAAATACCTGTGTTATCTTGCTGAAATATGGGGTCATAGCTCACTTTACAAAGGGAGAAATTAAAGTCCTGAGAACTCTGTCGCTTTGTTACTCAGAGTAATGCAGGGTTTAAATGGTATTCCTGATGGTTATCGGTCAGCTGAAATATTTGGCAATAGCTCCTTATTAATTGATTTTTTCTGTGTACTAAAACATTAAGGAAGTTAGGTGTAAACTTCCTCCAGTAGTTAATTGAAAAACTTCTTAAAATGTATTTTAAAATGTATGTATTTTAGCTAAGTTAGGAAACAGATCATAATTTAATATTTTAATAATTATCCATTGCTTCAGGTAGTATGTAGTAGGAGGAGCCTTAGACTGGCAGCTGAGACCTAAATTATAATCTCTACTCTGAAGTAATCTTTTGGTATAATTTTCATACCATTTCTTAAGTCATCTGATTGTCAACCACATTTAAAAGTGGTTATATATCTCTAGTTAAGGAAGCCTGTTTGTCCCTGTGAGCTTGAAGCTCTCATTTCTAACTTTTAGACACTGGAGCAAAAAGGAAGAACAGGAAGGACCCTAGTCAAAAGCAGCTTGGTCTGGGAATTCCCGTTTTTATCTGTGTACCTAAGACATTCTTCCCCTGTTCAGAAATACTAGGGTGGCTGGAGGGCAGAAGTAGGGGAAACTATCACACTCTTCCCCTACGAAGAAATAGCTGCAAGTCTTTCCTAAAATAGCACTTTCAGTTCCGCAGAAAGCTGAAGCAAGGGCAAATGAGAGCCGCCTAGCACCTCCAGATAAACCAAGATGAAACACTACAGTGACTCTGAATATTAAACATCCACAAAAGCCACAGATCACAAATGTAGGCCAAAAATACATAGCAAAACCTAAATAGGATGACTGTTTGCTAAACTCTTAAGATTTAAGTGGATATCAGAATCTCCTAAGACAATAGAAAAAAAGTCCAGGATTCAATAGAAAATCGCCTGTCATACTAATAACCTAGAATATCACAACATGAATGAGAAGTCAAAACCCAAAAACAATTCATTGACCCCAACCTTGAGATAATGAGATATTGGAGTGATCTGACAAAGATTTTAAAACAGCTATCATAAAAATGTCTCACTAATCAATTACAGTTTCTTTTGAAGCAACAGAAAAAAATACAACTGCAAAATGGAAGTTATTAAAAAGAGCAAAATGAAATGAGAGAACTGATAGTGCAGAAATCACGTTGAATGAGTTCAATTTATGTAAATTATAGAATTGAATCAGTGAACCTAGAGACATAATAATAGAATTCAACAAGTCTGAAACAAAGAAAATGAAAACAGCTTCAGGGATCTTGGGGTCATCACAAACAAACCAAAGTTCATGTCATCATCAGAATCCCAAAAGAAGAAGAGAAAGAGAATGAAGCTAAGGTATATTTCAAGAAGTAATGGCTAAAAACTTCACAAATTTTGTGAATAATGAATCATCAAATACAAGAAGCTGAGCTCACTTCAAATAGGATACACCCAAAAAGATCCATGCCAGGGCACATAATTCAACTTTTGAAAAAGAAAAAAAAATCTGGAAATAAGTTGCAAAGAAATAACATGTTACCTATTGGGGGACACCATTTTAATGACAAAGTATCTCTCATCAGAAGCCATGAATGCCATAAGAAGCACCACAATGTTTTTCAAGTAATCAAAAACAAAAATAAAAAGCTATCAAGCATAAATACTAAATCTGGTAAGATTATCCTCCAGGAATAATAAGAATATAAAATCGGTAAGAACAGTCTGAGAACAAAGAAAACTGGAAAATCTTTTCGTGAGTGTACCTTTTGTTGAAGACTGGCTGAGTGACATTCTTCCAACATAAAAGAAAGGATAAGAGAAAGGATATTGGAGCATTAGCTAGAGATAAGGAACAACAGAAAGAGCTCAAGTATGGACACACACAATTGACTTTACTTTTCCCAGTGAGATTTACAAGTCATATTTGATGATTAAAACCAAAAAATTTAAGTGGTAAAATGTTACCAGTAGACTCTTGTAAGTCACATATGAATATTACAATGCCCAGAAAAATTTTTATGAAACTCATGCAAAAAGTTACATTCAAAAGCACTATAAATAAAACAATGTGAAATCCTAAAAATTGATCAAGTAACACACAAGAAGGAGGCAAAGAGAGAAAGAGGAATGAAAATTGGAATAAATAAATAGAAAACAATGCTAAGGTAGACGTAAGTGTTAACATATCATTAACTACCTTAAATGTCAATGCTTTAAATATTCCAAACAAAAAAAATGACAAGTGAGTTAAAAAAAAAAATCACCCAACCACATCATGTTCGTAAGAGACTTCAAACTCAACCACGTAGTAGAGAAATAACAGTATAGAAAAATATTATCTTGGGGCTGGGAATATAGCTTAGTGATAGAATATTGGCCTAGTATTCATGTGACTTTCGGTTTGATCCCTAGGACCCCCTACACATAAAGATATACCATACAAATAGTAATTAACAACTAAAGCAAGGGTGGCTAAGTTAATATATGATAATTTAAACTTCAGGATAAAGAAAATTTGCTTGAAAAAAAGAGGAACATTCCATAATGGTAAAAGTCAATCCTCCAGGAAAACATATGATTTTGAAGCACCGAAATATATGAAGTAAAATACATATTAAAATATATGAAGTAAAATATGAGGGAGTTGAGGGAGAAAGAAAAACCCACCATTATACTTGAAGACCTCAGTACCCCTCTCAGCAACTGATAAAACAACCAGAGAAAAAAATCAGCTAGCTTATAGAAGTTCTGAATAACACAATCAACTAGGACCTAACTGGAATTTATAGACCAACTTATCCAATGATACTAGGATATAAATTCATATTTTTTGTTAAGTGTCCATGAAATATTCACCAAGATAGATCATAATCTGGGTCATAAAACAACCCTCACCAAATTTAAAAGAATTGAAGCCATAAAGTGCATTTTCTCTGACTATAACAACATCATATTAGAAGCCAATAATAACAAAGACGGAAAACTTTTGAAGCACATGAAAATTGAACAGCATACTTCTGTATAATCCACAGGTCTCAAGGAAATTTAAAAATACATAGAGTGACATAGAAACATTTGGGATGCAGCTGAGGAAGTGCTAAGAGAGAAATTTATAACATTAAATGTTTATATTAGAGATGAGGGATTGAGGATTTAGCTCAGTGGCAAAGCTCTTGCCTAGCACAGGCCAAGGCCCTGAGTTCGGTCCTCTGCCCTGAAAAAAAAAAAAATGAGGAAAGGTCTCAAATCAATAATCTAAGTTCCTACCTCAAGAAACTAGAAGAATATCAGAATGAGACCAGAGCAAGTAGTAGAAGGAAAATAACAAAGTGTAGAAATCTATGAAGTAAAAAATAGGAATATAGTAGAAAAAATCAATGAAAAAGAAAACTGGTTCTTTATCAGAAAAAAAATCAATAAAGCTGACAGTTCTCTAGTGGAATTCACAAAGAGAAAGAAGACACAAAGAACCAGTAACAGAAATAAAATAGGGGATGTCAGGGTGAATCCTGCAGATGTCAGAAAGATAAGGGGACGGTACCAACAACCAAATGTTCATAAATTTGACAATTTAGTGATCCTTTCCTTGATAATCACAAATGGCCAAAACTCAACTGAGATCACCTTAACAATCTGAATAGCCTTACAACCATTAAAAATTTAAATTTGTAACTTCAAAGATCCTAAGAAAGAATTTCCCAGGCCTGAATGGTTTCACTAGAAAATTCTACCAAATATTTAAAGGAGAATTAATACCAGGTTTATACAATCTCCCCTTGAAATAAAGACGAAAAAATACTTCCCCACTCATTTTTGTAAAACTGATATTACCCTGATACCATATCCAGACAAAGGAAATTTAAAAAAACCCTATAGACTAATACATTTCATGAATTTGAATAAAAGTCCTTAGCAACATATTAGCAAATTAAATCTAGCAGTATATAAAAAGAATTATACATTATAAACATATAATGCTGGTTTAATGTTTGAAAATCAAACTGTGTGATCTGCCATAGCAACAAACTAAAGAAGAAAAACTTATGGTTTTATAAGTTGACACTGAAAACATTTGACAGTATTCAACACCCATTGATGATAATTCCCAGCAAGTTAAGGAGGATATTGCTTCAGATATGTAAAGATCATCTACAAAACCCCTCAGCTAATATTTTGCTTAATGATGAAAGACTACCTTCCCTCTAAGATCAGAAATGTCTTTTTCAGCAGAGTGCTAAAACTTCTAGTTCTTGCAGTGGGACAAGAAACTATATAAAGACATATGGATTGAAAAGGAATAAATAAAACTATATTTACGGATTGCATGATTTTCTTTTAAAATCCCAAAGAATCTATAAAAACCTATAAGGAATAATTAATTTCAGAAAAGCCAAAAGAGACCAGATCAATTGCATTTTTACATGCTAACAGTGGACACATAGAAACTAAAACCATAACTCCTTTTATAATCATTAAAAGTAAAAATTAAAACTTAAGTAGACACAAATATATAGGTTCTATATGCTGAAAATTATTCAATGCTGATAAGAGAAATCAAAGAAGACTAAAATGGAGAGAGATTGTTCATGGATTAGAAGACAACAGAGGAAAGTTTAAGACAGTTCCTATAAAAATCCTCCCTGGAATTTTTATTTATTTCACTGGAATAAAAATTCCAGGGAGAATTTTTATAGACATAAACAAGCATGTATTCTAAAAATGTGTATGGAAACATACTGGCCCTAGAGAGCTAAAGCAGTCTTGAAAAAGAAAAGTCAGAGGAAGAAGTCCAACTGGTATTAGGCTTACTGCATAGTTAGAGTCAAAGACAACGTGGTATTGGTGGAGGAATAGGCAAACAGATCCATGAAACAATAGAGACCCAAAATAGCTCTATGTACATGTATGTACTCAGCTGATTTTTTACACAGATGCGAAAGCAATTCAGTGGAGGAAAGACAGCCCTTTCAACAGTAGTAGTTAGAGTAACAGGACATCCACAGACAATAATAACCTCAACCCAATCTTTGTATTTCATGTGAAAGTTAATTCAAAATGGATTGTAGATTTAAATGTAAAACCTAAAGCTATAAAACTTAGAAAAAAAACAAAAGAAAAAATCTTTGGGACAGAGACTTGTCTTAGACTTGTCACCAAAAGTATGTTCCTTTCTTGGAAAAAAAATCTGAAAAGAAACTATAGACCAGGAAAAAATTATATGCAAACCACACATCTGATAAAGAACTAGGATATATAAAGAACTCTTAACACTCAGCAGTTTTTTTTAAAAGCAAATAATACAGTTAGAAAAAGAGCAAAAGACAAAGACATTTCAGGAAAGAGGCTGTACAGATGGCAAGTAAGTGTATAGAAAGTAGTTCAGCAGCCTTGGTCATCAGCGAAATGCAAGTTAAACCACTTGTTAAACCATTATACATTTACTAGAATGGTTAAAATAGTGAAACAGCAAATGCTGGCACGACTATAAAGAAACTGGATTGCTGGTAGATTGCTGGTGGCAATATAAGTGGCAGAGCCACTGTGGGAAACACACTTTATTATATAATGAAACATGCAGTTACCATATAACTTAGCTCCTGCTAATTTGATTTGTCTGAGAACAATCAAATTATGTTGACATAAAAACCTGTACATGAAAATTTATAGCAGTTATATTAATAATAGCCTTAAACTGGAAAAAAATCCAATTCTCCTTCAATAGGTGAATGGTTAAACAAGCTGGAATATCTGTACCATGGAACACCTCCAACAATTAAAAACCAAAGAACTACTCATACATGCAACAGCCTGGTAGCATCATACACATGTGTGATTCCATTTATATAAAATTCTCAAAATGGCACAATTGTAGAGATGATGATAGATTAGTGGTTGCCAGAATTTAGGGATTTTGGGGAGAGAAGAGGCAAAGGGTGAGGGCAGAGGTGACTGTGGTTGTGAAAGGTAGTAAGAGGGACCCTTAAGATAGAATTTTCATCATGACTGGCAGTAGTCACACAAATCTGCATTAGTGCTGATGTTGCTTTGAACTAAATACATACATGCATGTAAGATGCTTGCAGGTAAGATGGTAAATGTGAGTGATATTATTGGATTATATCAGTGTTAAATTCCTTATTTGGATCTTATTTTTTAATTTTTAGAATAGTGCTACTGGGGGACACTGGATAAGGGGTGTATTCTCATTGTATTCTTTTGTACAACTACACATGTCTCTACACTCACCTCAAAATGAAAACTTTTGAAAAATAAAACATTTATTAAAAAAATAAAAAACAACCTTGGGAAGTAGAAAAAAGGGATAAGGATGCGGTTAAGTTCCTCTAGTAGTCCAAAATATTGCTTCTGAATATCTTACTTTGAAGGATAACAAAACTGCCTATATAAAGACAGGGTGTGTAAGCCAGAGGGTATGCTGCATTGAACCCTTCCCTCAAGCACGTTACTCATGCACTATACCACTGAGCTATATCCATAGCCCATTTCACAACTTTTTAACTTGTAGAAATAACAGTTTCATGTGTCTCTCACTAATACCTAGTAGGCTTTATTAAGAAATCATTAGGCTTTGAAAAGGGGTATTTAGTGATACTTTACATAGTTTATATGGGTAATTATTATAATGGAAGTGTCACTGTTCTATTTTTTTTATAGTGGAATAAGAGTAGAAGTTAGCTTTTCATTTCCTTGAGAACAGGTTTGAGAGTTTTGCTCTTTTGACAGATATGATCTGTTGAAAAGACAATAAAGATTCTATCTTGTTCTTGTCTGCTTATAATTACGAAAGGTCATAGAAGGAGAGAAGAATTCATAAGGTACCTGATATAGTCATAGTAAATTAAAATAGCATATTTTAAAACTCGTGATTCAAAAATATTTCTTGGTAACCCTGCTATTGTTAGCTGCCTCAGTTGTGGCATTGTGAGGCTTCAAGAGGAGCTGGGAAGCGTTACTAAAGCAAAATTATGAGCCTCTTCTATTCTGCAGACCTTTTTGGTCAGGGACAGCTCTGACTGCCCTAACTCAGGCCCAGTGCTATGAATGACTCAAAAAAGTGTGGTGGGGCAGCCCTAGGAGATGACTTGAAGTCAGGAAGGTCTAGTGAATCATGGGATATTGCTTGGGGTAACAAAGAGGACAGGTCCATGCAGCATGTTGTCTGCACATAGAATGTCATTAGTAAATGTTCATTTGCCTGCATCCACCCATTCCTGTGTCCATCATAGCTGTTTACTTTCACACACTGGAAAGGAAGAAATGCACTATTAAAATAAAAACAACTTTGATCTTTTCATGACAAGAAGGAATGAACAGACTGATATTACATACATAAATGAGTTCACAAATACTTTTGAATTACCTATTGAAAGAATGCAATACTGTTTAATCAGAATTTTATTATAAATTATTATGTGTAATATTTACTTGGGTAGTTAACCACTTCAGCATTCCTGGTGCAAGCAGTAACTTTAGTCCTTTGCTTATACCAATTGCTCCAGCTTTCATAATACTTCATGTTAGTGACTGATTTCAGGGAGAGGAGATTCACTCCAGTGAGTAGGCTTTGAAGCCAGTGGACTCCGGCTTAAATCCTGGACATTCCACTTATTAGCAAATTAATTAACCTCTCATGTTTCAATTTATTTCCATAGTTTTCTTTCTTTCTTTCTTTCTTTTCTTTTTTTTGTCATAGAATCAATTTATCAATTTTATTTAGTTTTTCATGTGGCTTTTGTTGTTTCCACACTTAATTGCATATGTGGTGCTGGGGTTTGAACCTGTGTCCTGTACATGCCAAGCAAGCACTGCAACCACTGAGCCACCGTTCCAGCCCTCCTCATGTATTAAGTGGGAGAAATAATACTTATTTCACTGTGCAATTGAGAAGAATAAATGAGATCTTGTGCATATAAGGAACCAGTAATGTTCTATTTACGGAATAAATGCTCACAAACCAGACAGAAGGATCAAAGAGCTTCCAGGAAATAAAGACCTCCCTAGTGGCTGAATATATTGTTTTCTGCAGAAGCACAAGCAGAGGAAACTCTGTACTTACCCTGGCATGTGAAACCTTCCTGAAGTCACTTGGTTCCCCTGCATTCCTCTAACCTCCTAAAACTAAGCACTTAGGAACCAGAGTACCGATAACAATTGCTTTAAGCACATACCAATGTCCTTGATATAATAGCTGTTTTCTATATTTGTTTATGCTTATAGTATGATATAGATTTTCTGAAATTTAACATCTCCCAAAAGTTCCAGTTATATTTATTTAGTTGAAGTTTTCATTGAGGAGGTAATAAAATTTATAATTTATCTAATTTATTATATACTGTCTGAGTTCAAAGAGAGTTTGAGGTGCTTTATAGAGTGAATATATATACCAAGAAATGCAACATCATGACCAAAACCAAAGGAAACTTTTGTTCTTTACAAGCATTATTATACAAGGAACATTTGTATTCAACTTATTTTTAGTTTGCAAATGACAATAGTTACTTGTTAAAATTTTATATTATGTGAAATTACATTTTTAAACAGATATTATCTTCATTTACCGATAAAGAACTCTTGGCATATGCAAAAGCTGGAGCAGTAGCTGAAGAAGTCTTAGCAGCCATTAGAACTGTGATTGCATTTGGAGGACAAAACAAAGAACTTGAAAGGTTTGAGATTCTTTTTGAAGTTGCTAAAAATGTTAAATTCTGTGTCATCTCACATACTCTTCAGGTTCACAGTGTTAATTATAAGAGTTTCTTCTAATATAAATGTATCTTAAATAACTTAATGGATATATTGCAGCATTTTCTGGAGAAGTTGCAATTCTAGTTGCATTCTTTTTATGTCTATTAATTCAAGAATTTTGTATAGTTTTATGGATAGGCAGTGACGTAAAATAATTTCCTGAAGCCAAAATATACTTTATATTTCTAATTTATAATGATTTTTTGGCCTATCAGACTAATTTTTTATTCTCTAAGATTGAATATTTTCTGTAAGGTTTATAGGGACATTTTAATTTGTGGTTCATTTTCCTTCTTGTCTAGGTTCTTATTAGTTGGATAGGCTCCATAATTTAGAAGATAAAAATTTAACCAAAATATATTCATATAAAAGCTCAGAATCTTTTTATTATGTGTCATTTATAATTGTCTTTATGACTTTTCTTTTATTAGCTTTTTGAGAATACAGGTAATAACTTACTGGAATTTATATTTATCTGATTCATTGATTCCTTTTTTTTTTTTAAAGAGAATGTGTGAGAGAGAGAAAGAGACTCAATTTAATTTCTTTTTTTCATCTGTTTTTATTTTTTCCAACACTTAGTTGTGGGTGTGGTGCTGGGAATTGAACATGCCTGGCAAGCGTTCTGCCACTGAGCTACCACTCCAGCCCTGATTCATTGATTTCTGAATGGCAAGATTCTTTAAAATTTAATAGATATTATGATAGCATTCTAATACAATATTTTAATGTTATTTTTTACACACACACTAAATATATTGTTTTGGGGGTATATATTATGTAGTAAAGTCATAAAAAAGCAAAGGAATTTTTAAAGTCAGAACAGTGGTTACCTCTGAGCAAGAAGAGCAATTGTGTGATAAGAATAGAACACATGGTCCTGGATTCTCTGGCTCTAGAAATGTTCTGTTTCTTGACCTTAGCTATGCTTACATGTGTTGTCACTGTAGAATTATTTTTTATACTGCACAAATTTGTTTACTCATATGGTATATTTCATACCCACTAAGATAATTTATGATAGTTCAAAGGAAGACAGTATATCTGTTCTAATTGGATTTTTGCTAAGGTTTTTGCTTTTGCTTTCACATGTGTCTAATGAATAAAATGGGAAGTCTTCCTTAATGACCAGACCAACTCCATTTTCTCCTGGAGCTTAAATTCTCACAGGAGGAGGGGCAGAGTACAGACTACAAATGAACAAGTATTTAGTACACCAGTTGGAGCAAATATTATTTGGGGAAAAAGAGAGTCAGAGGGGGTAATTTTAATAGAGATATTAAATTATAGATTTTTAAAAGTGATCTAAAAAAATCAAACTGTGCTGATGAGGAGGGCAGATTTAAGTATGGTGGTCAGGAAAGGCCTCTTTGAGGAAGTTTCATAAAGACTGAGACCTGAGGGATGAAAAAACGCCAGACATGGTGCGAGTACAGATGAATGGGTTGAAAGAAGAATCTTCCAAACTTCCCGAGGTGGCAAAGACTTTCTGTTCTCTAGGAGATATCACAAGGCTCCTGTAACTAGAGCTCGGTTGAGCAAGGGAAGATTGGGGTGGGCTGGGGCCAGAATGGGGGAACTTGAAGGTCATGGAGAAGAGCTAAGACTTTATTCCACCATCCTGTGGAAGTGGCTGAGGGTGTTAAACAGAGGAACAACCATCCATGTTATGTTTTGAAATCATTTCTCTGTGAAGGGTCTGGTGAATGGATTCGATCAGTCAAAGGTGGAATCAGGGAGACCAGAGGGAGGGCTGATGCAGTGGTCCAGGTGAAAGGCACCAGAGTGGAGGCATGGGTGATAACTACCTAGATTTGGGATTTAATTTGGAAGTGGAATGGATAATACTGTTCTTAGAACAAACATATTCCTTTAGTTTTCTTTCCAGTTCTTCTTTGCTTTATCTCTCTTTCCCCATGGACGAGCAATCAAAGTCTTGATCTGACTTTCTCTTCAAAATAGCAGGTACAGGAGGAAACTAGCTGTCTTGGAATGGAAATGCAATCATAATTGTAAATGAATCTAATAGAATCATTTTGTTTGTTCTCCTTAATTTAATAATATTTTTCTCTCTTACATGTGCTTTGCAAATATATTTATCTATTAGTATTGTTTTCTGTTTGCTTAACCAAAATTATTCCTTGTTCTTTAAGTAGCTACTTGCATCATTGACAAATATTTTTGTAATAGTTAAGAAAAAGAAGATTTTCTAAGTACTAATGTTTTGTCATATTAATTCATTTTAGAAGCTTCTACTTTAATTATCATTTCTATACTAAAGCTTCTAATGAATAATGATTTGAAAATCTGGTTTTATATTGACTGATATTTTTATTGAAAAACTAAATAAAGACCCTATGTAAAAAGAATATTGTTGATATCTGTTCCCTCTTCTACCCCCTTATATTCATTTATCTTTTATGTTATCTAAATTACTTTTTTCCTGTTGCTTTTACTTGTGCAAATATTTCCTCTGGCTGCATAGGACAACAGCATATCAGTGAATGGTTTCTACATTAGTCTCGGTAAGCAAGAACAGAAATAAAGGAGATAGTAGAGTGTGAGTCATAAACATTAAATGTCCTTAATGTAATCATGTAGTCACTTGTACCTCAGCTCAACTCCTAAAGTGGGAGATATAAAAATACTCTATGAAGCATGTTGTAATCAGCAAGTAAAGGATTTGCATGTTTTATCACTATAAAGTTCCATTTAAATTTCATCTTCAGTGGACATGATTGTCATAAAGATTTCACTTGGCATGCTCTTGTATTTGTGATAAAATAACTAGTTATAAAAAGCAGTCACAAAGGTCAGAAAAAATGCACATTCACACAGATCAGGTCTTGAACTCTGGCTATATATACTAATGGAATGAATCCTCCAAAGAAAATCAATATAATACTATGTAGCCTTCAGCTCCTGCTGTATTTAATGATCAAAGACCCCCAAATCTGAATGCTGTGTGCCACTAAGTTCCTTCATTTCAATAATCATGAGTTCCTTTCTGCAAAACAATGCTCAAGATTTTTTTTCTCCACTTTTTAAAATTGGAATGCTCTTGATTTTGATTAGAGTTCTGACAAAGAGAATAAAGACAGATTTAAGGCTCAATTACAGTGCCCTATTTCTCTAATTATTTTACCTTGTTTCTACTTTTGTAAAGTTTTCCCATTTCTTTAACTCTGGGTCCTTTTAGCTTATATCCACATCTGTCTTTTTATTTTTATTTTATTTTTTTTTAAAGTGAGAGAGACAGAAAGAAACAACTTTATTTAGTTTTTCACATGGCCTTAGTTGCTCCAACACTTAGATGTGTACATGGTGCTGGGGTTTGAACCCGGATCCTTGTGCTTGCTAGGCAAGCACCGAAACTCCAGCCCAACACATCTGTCTTTTTAAAGCAATTTTTGTATGTTCCTTTCTAATGAAGGTAAAGTTGTAGGCACTGTCTCCTTTTGCATTAACATCAAAAATTGTCTACTATTCA
Source organism: Aplodontia rufa (assembly GCA_004027875.1). Lineage (NCBI taxonomy): Eukaryota > Metazoa > Chordata > Mammalia > Rodentia > Aplodontiidae > Aplodontia > Aplodontia rufa. Next base: position 17,613 of record PVKS010001538.1, read on the forward strand.
AGTACTTAAAAGCTTTTTAAGGTATTAAAATTGGAGAAAGAAAATTTTTCATTGGACTCCAACTTTTTTATTGTTGTTTAGATTTGCTTGTTTGGTTTTGCCCCCTTGTGTGTATTTCCTTATATTTGCTCTAAGCAGTCTCAATAGGTGTTCTCCCAAGACTTTGTTCTGTGCATGGATAACAGGGCTATAAATGTGCTGAAATTTTTATTTTTCTTAGTCCTCCTAGCAGAAGGCCTTGGGTGGCCCTAGCTACTTACCCTAGCAGTGGGTAGCCATGGCATGACAAGTGTTGGGAAGAATATGTAGGCAATATGTAGAAAGGATAAAAGAAAGGAACACTGATAAATACTGGTGGAATGTTACATATTTTTAAACCTCAGTAATTTTAGGTCAGTGGTTTTTAAAATAGATATATATGGAAACAAGATAAATCGTATAGCTTAAATGTAAAAATATTACATAGCATTTCAAAGTGTTCAAAATTCTCTCACACATGTAATCTCACAGTTGGGCCTTCCAACAGTCCCAGAGAGAGGCAAGCTGTCCCCAAAGCTTCCTTAAGGGTTGGAGATTTAAATGACTTTCTTGTGTTTGGTACATTGTAGCATTGTCTCCATTTTATTAATTAATGGAAGAGGCATGCATATTCCAAAGGGAAGATGACATTTTTCACACCTTCTATTTTATCTTGTGTATGAAACAGTGTGTGTTCTGGATGTTTGCTAAAAGTTGTTTTATTTACTTCACTATTGATAGAGTCAGAGAAAGAATTTTTTAGAAGACTCCCCTACAAATAGTTTAGTCCCTGTAAGCCTTATTTTCCTTTTCTATAAGAGGGGAATGAAATAGTAAGAACATCATAGATGGGCAAAAGGAAAATACATGTATGGCCCTGGGCTGGGCATATTCTACTATTTAATCACCATCATGCTACAATGATGTATTTTCATAAGGTTGATGAGTATGTGTGATAATTTTTGTTATTTCTCCCAGGTACAATAAAAATTTAGAAGAAGCTAAAAGAATTGGAATAAAGAAAGCTATCACAGCCAACATTTCTCTTGGAGCTGCTTTCCTGTTGATCTATGCATCATATGCTCTGGCATTCTGGTATGGGACTACTTTGGTCCTCTCAGAAGAGTATTCTATTGGACAAGTGCTCACCGTAAGTTATAAATGAGTTATAAAAAGAAATGAGTCATTGCTAAAAATGCTAATGAAACCAAGTGGTATGAGATTGACTTTGAATTAATATATTCTGAATAATTTTTGAATATTCTAAAGAGAGATGCATTACTAGGTTAGAGTGAAAAGGAGATTAGATACATCTAACAAGCAATTTTTTGGTCTCTTTTGCAAATATCTTGCTCAGTTCTTCCCATAGCCTAAATAATTCGAATATTATCAATCTCTCTAGCCTAGACTTTCCTTTGATGAGATCATTTCTTTGTGAAAAATTAATACTAAGCATTTTTGTTTTCCAGTTTACTAGTCATATTTAACAGATGACAAAACAATTCTTTTGAATGGCAACTAATCCACCTCTCAAATTGATGGAGAGAATAACTTGTTATTCTTTCCAAAAGAAAATTCTGTTGGGAAGTTTCCTGCAGTACTGAGTTTTGTATAAGCCCATAAGACTTGCTATTTCATGTTATCTTATTTTACTTAAATACAATAAAATAATTGGCAAACTAAGCTCAGTCTATATCTTGTAGGGAGGCTCACTCCACCAAGCACACAGGTATATCGAGCAAACAAGAAAGAGAGCATATTTTATTAAATCCCTGAAAGTAGTTCCTTTTCTCGGGATTCATATTTGAAACATGGATGTAATAATTGCCTCTTAGTTTACAGACTCATCCAACATTTGTGAGGCTGTCCTGATTAGGAATGGCTTTTACCAAAAAGGTTTTCTTTTTTTTAGGATAGTGATGCTATGGGTGAGGGTAAATTGTAATAAAAGATGTACATTTCTTAATTGTCATATAGATAAGCAATTTGTTTTATTTTACTTTTTATGGTGCTGAGGAATTGAACCCAGAGCCTAATGCATGTGGGGCAAGGGCTTCTACCACTGAGTTACAACACCAGCTCTATACAAGCAGTTTACGGCCAATATTCACTGAAACAAAATCTGATTCACAAACTGGAGTCATTCAGAATAATGAGTTCAGGATTTGATATCGGACCAACGTGTTTCTAATTTCAGCTGTGCCAATTACTAACTAAATGACTGAAGCAGCCATCTAAACTTTTCAAGCCTCTGTTGCCTCTTCTGCCAAATGTATGTGATAGAAAGAGTGTGCCCTTTCAGCATTGTAGTAAGGACTAATTTAGGTAACAAATGTAGAATTAGTTAGCAGTGTTCCTTCTGCGTAAATTATTGGGCAATATAAGTCCCACATGATTTAGAAAGAAATGAATAGTGACATTTACTTCTCTTCGGCATCCACTAGAAGCAAAGTTGAATGTCTTCACTAATAAGAAATTGATTTGAGTAAAACAAAAAAATCCCAAAACCTGTCTATCAGACCTTGTGGTGTTCAGGGGGAAGATTTACCCTAATAAAGAATCAGGCCTTAGGTGTGTGTTTTATATTTTGGAAACTATTTTCAAGTGCAGTTCCATCTGACAACATGTAGAAAGAATAGTCTTGCTTATTTTTACAAATAAAATTGAAGACACAGTGATTCTAAGAGACTGTCCTAAAGACATAGGAATTAGTACTTATTCAGGATTTGGACTCGATTCTTCGGATTTTTCTACTGTTTATTTCCACTTTACACTATTAGTGGTCTAAATAAAAATACTTAGCCACTGAAAAAATATAAAAATTTCTCATTATAATATTGTGGTTATATAGAATTATGTTATTGTTTCACTGAGCAAATAAGACTAACTGAATTTTAAACATTTTTAAAATTTACTTTTAATTTGGGAATCATAATTATATTTCATGGAATATAGTGGGATGTTTTGATATATGTATATGATGTGTTCTGATTAAATAAAGCCAATTCATATTTATCACCTCACTTGAATTTGTAATTTCTTCTCTATAAATTTTTAAAATGCTTTTAATATTCTGTGTCACCAATATTCTGTGTCACCTTGCCATTTTAAAATGGAATTAACTAAGCTATGTTGGAAAGAAGAGGAAGTATGGAAATAATTGTGGTGTACACTAAATAACAAGCTGATTTTCCTTCGCATTTCTCAGGTCTTCTTTTCTGTGTTAATTGGGGCTTTCAGTGTTGGTCAGGCATCTCCCAACATTGAAGCATTTGCAAACGCAAGAGGAGCTGCTTATGAAGTCTTCAATATAATTGATAATGTAAGTCTGAAATGGTCATTTATACATCCACCTAAGAGATTTTCTAGTTAAGCATCATTTTCATTATCACTTTTCCAGCTCTCTACAAAGGGTGACTAAAAAGCAGTTATTATAACCTACTAATCTTATAAAATTTTATTCTGTTTAGAAACCAAGCATTGACAGCTTCTCAACGAATGGGCACAAACCAGACAATATTAAGGGAAATTTGGAATTCAGAAATGTTCACTTCAGTTATCCATCTCGAAAAGATGTTAAGGTATAATAATAAATGATAAGTTGATGATTGAACAACCTATTGGATGAAGAGCTTCAATTACTTTCCTTAAGAGATTGTAGAAAAAGAAAAATAATGTATATTTTTAAACCTAGTATTGAATTGAACTGTCAATTCATAGACCCTATATCTGTATATGTGAAAAATCTTAATGTCTATTTTTCACCTGTCTTGGTAGATCTTGAAGGGGCTCAACCTGACAGTGCAGAGTGGGCAGACGGTGGCTCTGGTTGGGAACAGTGGCTGTGGGAAAAGCACAACAGTCCAGCTGCTGCAGAGGCTCTATGACCCCTCTGAGGGCACGGTGAGCTAGTCGTTATTTCCATTACAGGTCATTCTGATGCTGTGATTTCAACTATAAATATTTGAAAATCACACTTTTTTTTTAAATTTCAGATTAGTATTGACGGGCAGGACATTAGGACCATAAATGTAAGGTATCTGCGGGAAATTATTGGTGTGGTAAGTCAGGAACCTGTGTTATTTGCCACCACAATAGCAGAAAACATTCGCTATGGTCGTGAAAATGTCACCATGGATGATATTGAGAAAGCCGTCAAGGAAGCCAATGCCTATGACTTCATCATGAAACTGCCTCACGTGAGTTGCCCTTGCCCTTCATCATTCCAGGGGTGCAAAGAATAGAAATCTGGCTAAAACAATCCGTAAACTACTCTGTTAGGGGAACCTCCTTAGAAGCAAAATTGAGATTATTTTGAATGTTTAATCTCTCGCAGTATCAACTAGTGGTAGATATGTTTTTTAGAAGTGGGGTTGGTTGTTGCTAAGTTCGAAAGAACTAGACTGTGTTGCCTCTGAGACTGAGTTTCATGGGATCACTCCTTGAATTAACACGATTTACATGAACATCTTGTTCTGTTGCTCACTCCTGTGTTTTTTCTGTTGTAGAAATTTGACACCCTGGTTGGAGAGAGGGGGGCGCAGCTGAGTGGGGGGCAGAAACAAAGAATTGCCATTGCCAGGGCCCTGGTTCGCAACCCCAAGATCCTCCTCCTGGATGAGGCCACATCAGCCTTGGACACAGAAAGTGAAGCAGTGGTTCAGGTGGCTCTGGATAAGGTCTGTGAGCCCTAGTTCAAACCACCTGATTAATGAGGGTAGTAACACTCCACTATTAACTTTTTCTTAATCTTGGCCTTAAGAAAGAAATTTCTGATAGCTTCTAGGGATTCCTTTATTTTTTTCCATATTTTTATTGGTGCATCATAGCAGTAAATAATAGTGAGATTTGTTGTTGCATATTTGTACATGCACACAGTTGAGATTCCTTTACTTATTAAAAGAAATAAGAGCATTAGGGCTTTTAAGTCTGTTTTGTTTGCTTCCTTGTTCAATTTCTATTTATTTCTCTGATCTTTTTTAAGTGGTGAGGAATAAATTTTCATTTGTAAAGCCTTTTAAACAATGAAAAATATAGGCGTAAATGAAAAATTGGTCTTCATTGTGATCTTGAAAATTTAGCTGTAGGGAAGACCCTGTTTAGGCTTTGAGAGTTTGTAATATTGTCAATAAGAGGAAAGTATGATCTGAAGTTTCACACTTAAAAATGAGAAGCATTCTATCCCCAGGGCAGAGAGCCTGTGATGTTGGAAAGCTGCCTGAGCCTTGAAATATACTTGACTTTCAACAGAATTTGACCTTCCTACAATTGTTGAGCCCATTCACTTATTCACCAAATAGGATCTGAGTGCTTGCTTGGTACAGGTAACTGTGTGCTTGGACCTCAGCACAGAACAATAACCAGGCCAGCTTTGTGAGGCCAGGGAATGTACAAACCTTCTAACCAAATGTGCTTTGGCTTGAGCTGTCACAGTGGATTTCAAAGATGAGTCTGTATTTGTTCTACCTCTTTCCTCTCTGATGAAACAATGCTGTGTGTTCCTTTAAGCATCCTGTCAATGTGCTTAGTGGATTGCTGAGCATAAAAGCAGTTTAACCAAGATAAAGGAAGGCAGATGGCATTACCGCTGCTTTTTCCTTCACTTTGTTTATCTGAGACTTCACAGCTATGTTTTATTATTTTTTGCTTTTCTGATTATCTTATTATTCTACAATGGAACTATGTACCAAATAATAATAAAAGGAACTTTAAAAAGTTCTGTTTAAAAATATTCTCTGCATATGAAGTTTAGAAGGGAATTTCACGTGCCCCCCTTTTCACAAAGAAAATCCAAAGAATTGGTCCATTTTCTATATTTCTAGTTACTACCATCTCGTGTTTCTCACATGTATTTCTTTTTCTTTCAGGCTTTTCCACTTCTATTTTTTTTAACAAGGTTTCATTTTTCATTATAGTTTTACATGTTGAAGGGGTTTGTTGTTATACTTTTGTACATGCACATATCATAACCCTCTCTCCCTCCTTTCATCCCTCTCCCCTTCTCTATGTGTTCCCTCCCATCCCTAGTCTGTGACGTTGCACCCAGTTCACTTGGCAATCCATGTTTGATGAGTCTGCTGTCTAAACTTACTGTCCTCTCATCTTTCTGATAATATACTCTAGCTTCCCCATATGAGAAAAAAAAAACATTCAGTCCTTGATTTTCTGGGTTTGGCTAATTTCACTCAGCATGATTTTCTCTGTCTCTGTCCATTTTCCAGTAAAGGCCATGATTTCATTTTTTTTTTAAATAGCTGAGTAGTACACGGTAATACATGGTGCTTATATACCACAGTTTTTTGATCCATTCATTCATTCATCCAGTGATGGTCATCTGAGTTAATTCCATAATTTAGCTATTGTGAATTGTGCTGCTCTAAACATTAATGTAGCTGTGTCGCTATAGTATGCCAAATTTATATCTTCTGGGAAAATACCCAGGAATGGGATAGCTGGGTCGTATAGTGGTTCCATCTCTTATTTTTTGGGGAGTCTCCATGCTGCTTTCCAGAGCGGTTGTACTAGTTTGAAGTCCCATCAACAATATGTAAGGGTTCTGTTTCCCCACACCCTCTCCAGCATTTGTTGCTGTTTGTATTCTTGATCTTTGCCATTTTGACAGGAGTTAGATGAAATCTTCATGAAGTTTTGATTTGTGTTTCCCTGATTACTAGAGATGTTGAACAGTTTTTCATATATTCATTGGCCTTTTGCAATTCTTTTGAGAAGTTTTTGTTTAGCTCTTGTACCCATTTATTGGTTGGGTTATTTATGATTTTGGTATTAAAACTTCTTTGTATATCCTGGCTATTAGACCCCTGTCAGAAGCATAACTGGCCATGCTTTTATCCCATTCTTTAGGCTCTCCACATTCTTAATTGATTCCTTAGCTGTGCAGAAGTTTTTAGTTTAATAGCGTCCTACTTATTGATTGTTGGTTGTATTTCTTGTGCTACCGGGTCTTGTTAAGGAAGTCAGTGACAGCTCCCATATGGTGGCATGTTGACCCTATTTTCTGTTCTAACAGTTGTAAAGTATCTGGTTTAATTCCTAGGTCTTTGATCCATTTCAGTTTGAGTTTTGTGCAGGTGAGAGATACAGATCCAATTTCATTTTCTGCATATGATTATCCAGTTTCCCCAGCACCATTTATTGAAAAGGCTGTCTTTTCTCCAAGATATATTTTGCCACCTTTTTCAAATATCACATGGCTATAGATTTGTGGTTTTGTCTCAATATCTTCTATTCTTTTCCATTGGTCTTCATGTCTATTTTGAGATCAATACTATGCTGTTTTTGTAACTACAGCTCTGTAGTATAGTTTTAGATCAGGCATTATGATGCCTTCTGCTTTACTTTTCTTGCTAAGTATTGCTTTGGCTCTTATTCTTCCAAATGAATCAGAATTGATTTTTCTATATCTGTGATGAATGCATTGGTATTTTGATGGGAATTGCATTGAATCTGTATAGTGCTTTAGGCAGAATGCCATTTGACTATATTAATTCTACCTATCCAAGAACGTGGGATGTCTTTCCATCTTTTCAGGTCTTCTATTTCTTCATTGTTCTGTAATTTTCCTTGTAGAGGTCTTTTGCATCCTTGGTTAGATTAGTTCCAAGTAGTTTTTTTGTTGTTGTTGTTGAGGTTATTGTGAATGGGATAGTTTTCCTAATTTCACTCTTGGCTGATTCACCATTGGAATATTGAAAAGCTATTGATTTATGGGTATTGATCTTGTATCCTGCTACTTTGCCAAATTCATTGATAAGCTCTAGCAGTCTTTTGGGGGGAGTTTCTTGGATTTTCTAAGTATAGGAGCATATCATCAGCAAATAGAGAAAATTTGATTTCTTCCATTTTGTTATCACTTTTTTTTAACTTTGATTCCTGATATGTGTGTGAGTGTGTGTGTGTGTATAATGGTAATTTTATTGCTCATTAATAGAGAGAAATATAGAGTAACAAAATTCACAAGCACTGGGAAAGTTACAAAGGTCCAAGAAATGTCTCCATTCCATATTAAAATAAAACATATTGGGCATTTAAAACATTTATATAGCTCTTCAATTTCTTCATAAGGCTTCTACCTAAAAGCAAGTATCATTTATTGAACACTTTCTATGTATAAGTCACAGTGCTAAGTCCTTTATATACATTGTATTATTTAGTCATCACCACTGCCCTAAGAGGTAAATATTGTTACTATCCCCATTTTATATATAAAAAAACTGAGCCACACATAGGTTAAAAGACTTGGATAATGGGGTTGGGGATTTAGCTCAGTAGCAGAGCGCTTGTGTAGCATGTGCACGTCCCTGAGTTCAGTCCTTGGCCCTAAAAGAAACAAAAAAAAAAAAAAAATGAAGGAAAGAAAAAAAGGAAAAAGATTTGGATAAAATCCTGACTTCATAAATGGCAAAACCAAAATTTGAATTCAGGTCAGTATAATGCAGAAGTATAAACTTTGGTGCCCCATATCTGTTCTGATTTCCTGTGTGGTCCTATGAGATGGGGGGACTTTGATTCCTAGGGTTCATCACTAGCTGGTATATACCACCAGTAGTACAGCATGTTGTCCTATTTGTTTTGATTGGTCAGTGCCAAGGCAGAGTTTAAACCCCTGATTATTATAGCAAATTTAGGCTGATAGATGTTGAATAATACTTAGAGGCATGGACAGAGACAGAGAAAATAAATACAAATATTTATTTGTATTTTTATTCATGTAAGACATCATTTTAAACCATTATCAATTGACTATATATTTATTGAAGTCAGAGACGATCTTCTATAGCCTCAATGGTTTTACAGTGTCCAAAGCACGGGTGTTCAGTAAATATAAGTTCAATGAATGATTTTTTTTTAACATTGAAATATTCATGTATTTAAAAAGCAATTTTCACTTTCTTTAGGCCAGAGAAGGCCGGACTACCATTGTGATAGCTCACCGTTTGTCCACAGTTCGTAATGCTGATGTCATTGCTGGTTTCGATGATGGGGTCATTGTGGAGAAAGGAAATCATGATGAACTCATGAAAGAGAAAGGTGTTTACTTCAAACTTGTCACAATGCAGGTATAATTTGACTCTAGAACTTACCTAAATTATGTCGGTGATGAACTGATGTTGCTGTGTGTAAAGCTATAAATAAATGTGATTTGATTTGATTCTCTTGAAAAATAGTAAAAAATACTGGATGGATTCAGGATCAGATCAGTGTTTTTAATATTTGTTTTCTTCTTAAAAAAAGAGAGGAACTATAGAAGGATAAATAAAGAAGACCTTAAAAGGGTTTAAAGGTGTGTCATTCACTATAGTAACAACTAGCCTTCTATGGTTACTGAGCATTTTAATAGTGATTAAATTTTTTTTTAAAGAGAGAGGGACAGTGAGAGAAAGAATTAATTTTATTAGTTTTTCATGTGACTTTCATTGCTCTGTCACTTCATTGTGTACATGGTGCTTGGGTTTGTACCTGGGTCCTCATGCATGCCAGGCAAGCATTGAAACCACTGAGCCACTCCTCCAGCTCCAATTAATCTTAATTGAAATATTATAAGTAGAAAATGCACACCTGATTCTGAAGTCTTAGTACAAATAAAAAAAAGAATTGCAAAACATCTCAACAATGTTTTATATAGATTACATATTGAAATGATAATATCAGATATGAATATCTTAGATATATTAGGTTAAATAAAACAATTAAAATTGATTTTACCTTTTTTGTTTCACATTTTTAAAATATAGCTACTAGAAAATTTTAAATGAAAAATGTGGCTTATGGTATGACTTGTACCATATTTCTGTTGACAACGCTGGTCTAAAGCAAACTTTTTTTTTTTTCTTTTAAGAGAGAGGGACAGTGAGAGAGACAGAGAAAGAGAGAAACAACTTTATTTAGTTTTTCACATGGTCTTAGTTGCTCTAACACTTAGTTGTGTACGTGATGCTGGGGTTTGAACCTGGGTCCCTGCGCTTGCCAGGGAAGCGCCGAGACCACTGAGCCACCATTCCAGCCCCTTGTCTAAAGCAAACTTGATTGAGCTGAATTCCTATGGAGAAGAGATGACCAGATAAGATGTGTAGAAGGGATGTCCTAGTAATTCAGCATATTCAGTGGAAATCCTTTTTTAGTAGTTTTCATTTTTCCATATATTACTCAAAAAGAAATAGCAGTTTAACTTTATCTTTTCCAGTAATTATCATTTTCTTTGATATCTGATATTTATTGGGTAACCAGCATATGCATGTTTCTTATTTTAGACAGGAGGAAATGAAATTGAATTACAACATGAAGTTTGTGAATCCAAAAATGACATTGATGCCTTCGAAATATCTTCAAAAGATTCAGGATCCAGTCTAATAAGAAGAAGATCAACTCGAAAGAGTATCCATGGACCACAAGGCCAAGATAGAAAGCTTAGTACAAAAGAGCCCCTGGTAGGGAGGAGGATGCAGAGTTTTATGTCTAAGGCTTTCCTTAACTATTACTCTCTTTATGTTAGTCAGCTTTTGTTTCTGGGACAAAATACCTGAAAGAAACAACTTAGAGGACAAAATAGTTGTTTTGGCTCATGATTTCAGAGGTTCCAGACCTTGGACACCTGGCTGCGTTGTTTTTGGCTTGTGATGCAGAAACATCCTGGTGGAAGGGTGTGGCAGGGAAAGTTGTCTACCTCAGGGGTCGGGGAGGACAAGATACAGTGTCCAGGGCATACCCTTGTTGACCTACTTTCTCCAAGTAGGTCCCACCTCATATAGTTTCTACTGCCTCCCAATAATGCCATCAGATTACTAATCCATCAGTGGTTTAATCCACTGATGAGGTCAGAGCCCTCATGGTCCAATCACTTTCCAGGAACCCACCTCTGAACACTGTTGCATAGTAGGGACCAAGCCTTTGACACAGGAGCTTTGGGGAAATTGCAGATCCAAACAGTGACACTCCTCGTTGAGTGGGCTGGAGCTAGGGTAGGAGTGGGAATGAGAAATGATTTTCCAGCATCCAGCCTACTCTCCAGAGTGTTCCACCAACCAAAAAGTCAACATTTTAAAATCAGTTTTAAAATTTAAAAACAAGAATTTATAGAAAGATTTTTAGAATTAGAATTTGTAATGTAAAGAGATTATAGTGGGTCTTCAAATGCTAAAATTTTATTTCTGTTTATCCCTAATTGTAAATACTTCTGTCATTTCTTTTTTTTTAAGAGAGAGAGAGAGAAAGAACGAGAGAATCAATTTTATTTACCTTTTCATCTGACCTTTGTTTCTCTGACACTTAGTTGTATATGTGGTGCAAAGAACGAGAGAATCAATGTTATTTACCTTTTCATCTGACCTTCGTTTCTCTGACACTTAGTTGTGTATGTGGTGCTGGGGTTTGAACCTGGGTTCTCACTCATGCCAGGCAAATGCTCGAACCGCTGAGCAACCTCTCTGGGCCCCCTTTCTTGTCATTTTCTGAATATCAGACCAAGAGTTAAGTGTTTGTGGAAACATCATTCCTTTTTTAAATAACAAAAGGATACTGTAAAAGAATCTATCAGCATTTTTTGAAGTTAAATAGCCATCAGTTGATAAGGAACAGGAATAGAATATATTCATTTTAAAGATTTTGTATGTATGGAAGAACTGTATATCATAAAATTAATTATAATTCTTTTTTTAATACTAGCTTGTTATATTTTGTTTTGTAGGATGAAAATGTACCTCCTGTTTCCTTTTGGAGGATTCTAAAGCTGAATTTGACTGAATGGCCTTATTTTGTGGTTGGTGTAATTTGTGCTATTATAAATGGAGGTCTGCAACCAGCATTTGCAGTAATATTTTCAAAGATTATAGGGGTAGGTGTTTATGTTTATTTTACTTTTGTATTTATTTGTGAATCCTGAATGAAGAATTCTTGAACCAATTTTATTTGCATGAATTTACATAAGCCACAAAGGACATGCGTTCCTTCATGTGAAACTAACTAGCTCAAAGATGTAAGAAATAGAAGTCTGGTTTGCTAGAGAAAAGTTGAATTTGTAAATTCTTCTTTGTCTTGGTTTCTATGCAGGGCCTGTGAGTTCCCATCTCAGGTCCCCAGGGATCAGTTCCCTGAAATAAGCAGTGAAACTGATGACATGACTTTTCTGTACCTGCCAACATTGGGTTCGAAGCCAAACTCCGGAAATGTCCTTTCAGCAATGTGCAAAGGGGATTCCTCATGTGTTTGTCAGACTGTCTTGAGAATGAACTGTTCCTTAACACCCACACTTGCCAGGACATGACCAGGCCTAGCATGTGACCCCACACTTGCCGGGACATGACCAGGTCTAGCATGTGACCTCTGTAAGATGTAACTTTCATCTCCTTTGCTAAGACTGAAATCAAAAGAAATAGCTTCCTAAAGATGGAGGCTGACCTATGCTGGTTCCACCTATGTTAACAGTGAAATTTTCAATAATAAATTTACAAACTGGGCAGGTACGCTGTCTATTTAGTGACAGATTTTCAATCATCAGGGTGAGGACACCCTTGCCATAATGCTAAAAACATTATGGAGAAACATTGAGCACCACAAGTAGCATAATTCAAACACTAATCTTTGATTTAAAAAATAATAATAATAACCATTCACATCTACCCATGCATGGCTAGCTCTTTTCAGGTTGATATTCATTTGTGTATAATGTACTCATTCAAGAAATATTTTTCAGTGTTTGCTTTGTGCCAGGTATTTTTCTATGTGCTAAAAAAATTAGAAGCAGCAAAATGATTCCATGGAGCATATGTTCTGGGACAGGGGTCAGCAAATTTTTTTTTTCTATAAAGGGCAAGAAAGAAGATATTTTAGGGTTTGCATGTCATGGATTCTGTTGCAAATATTCATCTCTCCCTTGCGGAGCAAATATGGAAACAAATGAACATGCTGTTTTCCACTAAAAGTTTATATAAACATTTGACCTGTGGCCCATAATTTGCTGATCCTATTTCAATATATGTTTTATAGGCAGAGTGGTAGTCAGTGGTATCATCAGAAAAAAAAAAAAGAAGTAGATGAGTTAGGAATGAATTCAGCTTTTGGTAACAAAAATGCAACTTATGAACTTCCCACTTTTCTCATTCTTTGTATAACAGTAAGTCTGAAGGTAGGTGTTTCAGAGTTGACACATGGCTTCTAGGTATTAGGGTAGGCATTTGGTCATCTGCCTTATGGTAAATAGTGGGTTCTCAGTCCAATTGCTTGGTTTATGCAAAGCTAGGTTTGCATGACAGGCTGGCTGTGTTATCTTGAGCAAGTTCATTGTAATCTCTCTGAGCTTTAGTTTCTCTCTGTATAAAACAGTGACGATGATAAAGCAACTCACAGAGATGATTGTGAGGACAAGGGGAATAGTACACATGGGTTTGCTAGAGTAATGTCTGGCACAGAGTCAGAATTAGGTGATTGTCAGTGGTTATTTTTGTTGATATGACTAGTCAAGAAAAATCGATTTAATCTCTTCTACCGCCCGCCCTTTTTTTTTTTTAAGCAAAGGATAAAGTTATCTGGGTTGGGTTAGGAATGCAACTCTTAAAAAGATGATTTTGACCCTGTGAAGGGAGAGGTGTGTTTTCTTTTACTGTGGATGTTTATTCTTTGTTTTCCTTGAACCCAAGATGTCCTTATTTGTCCTTCTAACCTTCTCTGTTAAAATTTCCACATATGGTGTTTGGTTACTTGGCAGTAGCTCCCAAGCAGCTAACTACCTGGACATGTGACAAGAATGCTGGCAGGAGCCTCCTCCTTTTCTGAGAGGCTGAGTGAATGAATGAGCACCTCTCTGGTGGCACCAAAAGCACATCAACAGTTTCCTTCTAGATACCTTGAACAGTTAGAAAAGTCCACATAGTAAAACAGCTAGTTGCCATATAACATAGGTCCTCATTGAGAGAGTGTTTGCATTTCTACTTTACACAGCAGAGTGGCACTCATAACTCCAAGAAGGAACCTGAGCAAAAAAAAAAAAAAAAAATTTGGATTAATTTATGAGTGACAGCTCCCCTCTTGATCACCAGGGAATGCAGAATCCAAATGCCTTTAAGTTCAACATTAGGAAGGCAACCCTGATTCCCAAAATACTAAGGTTCTCCTGATCTCTAGAACAGTGCAATATGGGAAATGGGTCAGATCTGGCATGATTTCTTCAGTGATTGAACTAACAGTCCTTTAAATATTTTCTCACAGGTTTTTACAAGAAATGATGATCCTGAAACAAAACGACAGAACAGTAATTTGTTTTCACTGTTATTTCTAGTCCTAGGAATTGTTTCTTTTATTACATTTTTCCTTCAGGTAAATGTCTACACTTCTGCTTTATTCATTTTGTGGGAATTTATGAACATTTGTATAATTTTCCTTTTAGTCGTATTGTTCCCCTGTTAACTTAGCTATTAACAGTCATGTTGGTTTTCATCCTCTGGCTACATTGATTACTTTCTCCTTTCCCATTTCTCCCTCAATTGCAAATATCAACATAAAAAGAAGGAAAAGGGTGTTTGATCTAATATCATGATTGGAAATAAAAGGTGGAAACTAAAAAATGGACTTTGGAGAAGCCCCAGATTTAAATTTGAATATAAATATTGGCAGTTAATTTAAATACTCAAAGAAATATCCTCAGTACTCTAAAGTCAACCACAAACAAGAACTTCCTAAACTGATCACACTGATTTGAAAAGGGTTCAAAGAGTTTATTAATCAACTTTTGGCTAAAGGTGAAAACTTTTAACTATGGAAGAATGTCAGTCCTCAAATAAAAACTGTGGGAAACATTTGAAGAATCAGATTTTATAACTTATAATAAATAATTTGGCAGAAAAGAGACTGCTAAGGAATTAAGTGTTCTACAAGTTTAGTATGGTAAGGCAGTAGGGGTTTTGGTGTTAGAACTAGCTAGTTTTGAGTTCCAGTTGCATATGTTCCCCCCCCCTTTTTTTTATAAAGAGGAATTGATTTTTTTAGTTTTTCATCTGGTTTTCATTGCTCTAACACTCTCATGTGTATGTGGTAGTTGGGTTTGAACCCGTCCTTGAGCATGCCAGGCAAGTGTCATAACTGCTGAGCCACCACTCCAGTCCCATAAGAACCAATTTTGAGTCCTTGGCACATAAGTAATTTAACTAAGTCTCAGGTTCCTATCTGCAGCACAGGAATAATACTGCTTCTTGATGACTGTGAGAGGTCATGTGACAAGAATGCAGACCTGTGTGAGGCCTTAGTAAATAACAGTCACTTATTAGATGAACAGATGATTAGCCATGTAAATTTTTAGCTAAAACTCTGAAAAGGTTTGTTTAACATAGTGTAAATATGTTAAAAATTTTAAATACATAGAACATTGTTCTGAACATTACAGTAGATGCTAAAGAGAAAAGGGCTCTTTCTTTACTAAGAAAGAAAGTATTGACCTTATTAGAGTAAATGAGACACAACACACAAGACTGTCATACTTACTAATAATACTCCAGGTATTGGGAGAAAGTAAAGATCACTCAGTGTGAAGTTGGTCAAGGAATTGAAAGGGAGCTAGGCTTTCTGCCCATTTCTTCAACTTTGACAGTTTGGCCTGGTAAAGCAAAGGGAATTAAAGTAGTGCTA
Organism: Aplodontia rufa; assembly: GCA_004027875.1. Lineage (NCBI taxonomy): Eukaryota > Metazoa > Chordata > Mammalia > Rodentia > Aplodontiidae > Aplodontia > Aplodontia rufa. The sequence goes on from PVKS010001538.1 coordinate 33,261, forward strand.
TTATCACACAGCACAGTGCTTGGGGAAACTGAGCCTACCTTGCTTGCCAAACCCAGGGGAGAACAGTCTATGAATTTAGTGACCTCAGAAGGGCAGAGAGAACATAGTGCCTCAAACATTAGAATGCCCAGCTGCTCATTTTAGAAACGTGGGGAGGGAGCTCAGTGCGGATAAAAGTGCAGAGTGTGGATTCCCCATTCTGGTTACGATTCTCTTACACCTGGTTTCAGATTCCAGCTCCACCACCTTATAACCATGGCCTCTGGAAGGTTATCCTTGGTTTCTTCTCCCTATGGTTATTACAGGGTTGTCATAAGGACTTATGGGATAATGTATGGAAAGTCCAGTGTAAGAGTAAGGGTAGCTCTCAACAAAGGTACCAGTAGTAATATTCCTGAAGTGGGCAAGACATTGCACATTCCATTCAGTTCAGCAGCAGAAACCTTCATATCAGTCATTTCCAAGTAAACTTAATCACTAATAATTTAGGCTTAAACTCAATCTAGGATATCTCCCCTCTCCTCTGTCTTCCTGCATGGGTCAAATGTATTAGCAGAGGGATATGAGACATGACAGCACTGGGGGAAGGCTGCGGTCTGTGGATGTTGTATACCCCGCTGGATGCAGGCAAGTGAAGGAGTCTATGGCCCCATCTAGCCTTTGGTTTCTGGTCCCCTTTTTTCAGAGCCTCTAGAGGAAGTGTCTTTTTTTCACTTGTGCTCTCAGTAATATCCAACATACTTACTTGGGAACTCAGAACGGTGTGGTTGCCCTCCTTTAGTTTTCAGATCCTGCAGGAGATGGGGATAGAGGGTATTACTAGGGCCTCTCCTCTTCTGATGCACCACCCAGCTATTTCTACTCTGCTGCCCCACGCCTTCATGTAGCAAGCCTTATCTCTCAGTTCCCACTTCCTAGTTCCAGAAGGAAAGAGGGGCACTGCTTCTTTCTAGTCCTGTCCCTAAGTTCACTGGTGTGAGAATTCTGAAGTCCTTCCTGCCCAGATGCAACCTAGCACGGCAGCACAGGCCCATCTTACTTTCTTCTTTCCAGGCAACTCTATTCCTGTTTCCAGGCTTAGAAGAGGATAGCCCCAAAGGATGGGGAGGTACAGAGCGGAAGATTCTCTCCCACTAAGCCTTCTTCCTCAGCCTGATTTGCTTCTAGACTCTGGCTTTTTTTTTTTTTTTTTCGCCTTTATTCTTTGAAAAGTAAAAATTTAATACCTTTGTTCTCTGCATCCTCTCTGGCTAGGATGATCATAAATTCCTGCTGTTAGTAGACCCCTTTGCATTCTTACAAGTGTCCCAGATTAGATGATAAAATAATGGAGTCACCCTGTTTCCAGTGACCCCTGCCTTGGGAACAACACCAGCTTCCTGAGTGACAGACTCCTGTTCACTGGGGAAATAGGTAGGGCTTGGAGTGGGGAACAAAGAAACACATTTCCTGATGTATCTCTGGTCAGCCTGCCAGTTAGCTGGGAGTGGCAGGGTCATTTTCAGTACTGGACTCTCTTGTCCACAACACCAGTGTAGCCTTGCACCTTGGACCATAGCATGCTTTACAAAAAATGCAGCGAGGCCCCCAAATCAGACTTTCTGCCTTAGCTGTGACATTAAGCCCCCTTCCTTTTGTGTAACTGGTGGCCAAGTCTCTGATCAACTTTCTGAGTGGTTTGTTATTCTTCATAGGGCTTCACATTTGGCAAGGCTGGAGAGATCCTCACCAAGAGGCTCCGATACATGGTCTTCAAGTCCATGCTGAGACAGGTATGTTGTTGAGGGGTGAGTGCTGGGATGGTTGAACTCCTCACTTGTGCCTGGGGACTCAGGGATAGGAGCTGAGCCAGGCTGCTCAGACGGGGCTTCCATGTTAGTTGTCCTTCAGTCTTTTCTCAGGGGTGTTGTTAAAGCAGAGGCCCTGCTGTCTGTTGACTATATATAGGTGGGCACAAGGAACTGCATTGTTTTGAGACAAATGGAAGCTCCTGAGTGGATTCATGTCCAGCCTTTCATCTGAGCAGTTGTAGGCAGTGTAGGCAGAAGTGATCTACAATACCCTCATTCCTTTCTTCACTTCCTTTCTTTCTTTCCTTGGATACTCCATCATGATTTTTCTCACCAAGAGCTGCCCTTTGTTCCCTTCCTTTCCACAAATCCAAACTCATCCCTGTGGCCCATTCCTCACCGCCCAGTTTCTTTGTTGGGGCTAGACTGATTGGTACACCACTCAAGTTATAACGTTACTATCTGGTCAGAACTTAATGGACTGTCTTTCCCTTCTTGAACCTTTGTTCCCTTGCAACAGACCCTGAATTTTTTCCTTAAAAAGGTTAATGAGAGTTTTTAGGAATCTAACCCATGGCAGTTCAGTTTAAAGGGGTAAGTTTAATAATCATGAAAGTTCTATGTGTAACTTAATCACTTTTCTTTTCAAAATCACTAATCACTTGCCATTGAATAAAATGATGCTCTAGAAATCAGCCCCAGATGTGTCAGAGATACTTGAATTCTGGCTGAGAATCTTCAGTGGGCTGTGCTATGATTTCTGGAGGACACAGGCTTCCACCTATCTTTGGTTCTGCAGTCCTTTCCCACTCTTCCCACTACGACCTAAGAAGATATATGTTTGAAGTTGCTAGCTAGTGATGGACAAAGCCAGGACTGAATCTGATGATTCAGTGAGAGAGCACTGTTTTATGGGGAACCCTATCCTTGAACTCTTGGTTTAAACTGGATTTATAACAGAGATCCAACTTGGTCCAGGGACAAATGTCCCATTACCCCTGTAGCTTCCAGGCCCAGTTAGGTTCATTATACTTTGGGAGCTGAGCTGAGGGTTTGTATGATGAGTTCTCTATCAATTGTTAAGTAGAACAAATGCATATTAAAGTCTTCTGCCTATAAGATATCATACCAACTATTATAAGGCATTCAATTTAAATGGTTCCTATCTTCAAGGATGTTATATTCCTGTGGTGAGAAACTTAAGTACTTAAGAATATGAAAAGGCAGATTGATATATACTATAATGAATTGTAATGCTCTGACTTTTCTTAAATATTTTGGATATTCTACTGTATTGCAAATCACCAGTTCTATAACCATAGTTATTTGTAATGGACATAAATTCATACTTCAAAGTCAATTTTGTATTTGTGTTCTTAAAAATATAAGTGGTTTACAAAGAAAATCCTATTTGATATTAAATGTCACAATTTAATCTAGATTGTCTTTTGTTGATTTGTTTTTGACTCAGTTCATTTATTCTGCCCTGAACTACTGTTATCTAACTGCACATTTAACTTCTCTATTTGAATGTCTAATAAATGTTTCAAATGTTATTATGTTCAAATTTAAACTCTTAACTGCTCTGTAGGCTTACTCTTTACCTACACTTTGTGCATGGCCATGAGTGGCAGCACCTTTCTACTGGTTTATCAGGGTAAAAACCTTGGTGACTCCTCTCTGTTTAATACTGCAGTAGCCTCCTTGCTGGTCTCATTGTCTCCATCCTTAGCCCAATCCGATAGGTTCACCTCACAACAGCCAGAGCCATTCTCCTAAAAGATAAGTCAGACCACATTCCTCTTCCCAAAACCTGCTTAAAGTGACATCCATTCCTGTCAGGGTAAAGTGTAGAGCTATATAGTTGCCTAAAAGGCCATACATGACATCCCCTCCCTGCTCTCAGACCTCATCTCCTACACCTTAACCCCTTTACAGTTTTGTTGCTGGTGTGTGGACAGGTCGAGTTTCCTTCCACCTCAGGCTCTTTGCATTTGCCAGTTCCTACTTCTTTAGCTATGCCTGTCCCTTCCTGCGCTTCCCATCTGTGCTTGAATGTCACCTTAGAGAAGCCTTCTCTGTTCCTACCCCAGTTTCTAAAATAGCATCTTCCCTCATTTCTTTGTCCTTACTCTGCCCTGTTTTTCTTCACAGCATTTGTTACCTCCTGAGGTGGCATAATGTATTTGTGCTTTCTATCTCCAGAACCTAGGCTTTAGGAGAACAGCAACTTCGTTGGTACTGCTCACTGTTCTGTCCAACACTTAAAATCATGCTTGGGACCAAGTAGACACTCAAAACTTTTTCTGAGGAATGAGATGATCTATTTATGTGTTAGTATGTAAATCCCTTTCCTGTCTATTGAATTTCAGATCCTGGATGCTAGAGGCAAGGGATATAATTGATCCATAAAACTGACCTTGTCACTTTTCTCCTAGAGCTGAGTCTTACAAGTAGGGCTTTAATATAATAAAATCTCTTCTGTGCCTCAGGATGTGAGATGGTTCGATGACCCTAAAAATACCACTGGAGCCTTGACTACCAGGCTTGCCAATGATGCTGCTCAAGTTAAAGGGGTATGTGACTTTTTTCTGTTGGTGTTTGTTATAACTGGTTATTATGAAACTCAGAATAAAACTGATTTTCTCGTGATAGTGTTTGTTGTTATCATCATCATGAAGAAAATTTTAAATATGCATATAACCCATAAATATATACTTTATAGTAAAAAAGTTAAGTATTTAAACATTAAATACTATAAATACTATATAGTATGTATAACATGTAAGCTATCTTTAGTTATTGCTAGGTTATTCATACAAGATGCACGTGGAAGATTGATAATTTTAAAAAGAGTATTTTCACCGTGTCATTCAGGATTAGTCTGTTTCAGTGCTCAATCAACACAAAATTATAATTGTTATTGAAAAAAGGATGTATATAGTTGCTGTTGGATAGTTTGGGGCACATTACAGTTCAGAAGGGAAGAAAGAAAACATTTTTTAAAAAATAGGTTGAAATACCCAGAAGAAAGGCAAGGGATCAGGGGATGGGAGGAGGGAAGTAGAGGGGTGGGTGGGGGGATATTGAACAAATTGTATTGCTGATTTGTGTGCATCAAGAAATATGTGATAACTAATCCCATCATTATGTAAAACTATAATGCACTAATAAAAAATAAATAAAAATAGGTTGAAACAAATGAAAAGCATATGAAAATATTAATGCAAGCATAGAAGGGATAACTTTAAACTTCTGAACCGTCAGAGTTTGATTTTTGGCAGAAATGACAATTTTTTCTACAACTTTTTATGGAAAAAATCTACAAGATAATGTGAAATTTGAAAAAAAAAATCTGATCTTTGCTGTATCATCCCACCTTGATTCTTATTAGTCTTTATCTTTTAGTCTTCCTGTAAGACGTTACTACAACAATTCTCCAATCTATTAGATGGAGTTCCTGGAAGAATAAGTTAGACTATGAATGAGGAAGCACACAGAGAACTGCACAATTGCAATGCAGATCTTAAGAATTATTGTTTTAATACAGATATCTTTGCTTAAAGTTAAATAAATAAACAAAAATCAAGATTTAGGTCAAGTTGTGTGGAACCTAACTGAACAAAATGTACACTGCTTGGAATAACTTTGAACTTTCAGAAACACTTGCCCTTATGCAGTGTCCATGGTATGTCAGACTGTCAAAAAGTGCCATGGGGAAATAGAAGCAGGACATGTGGGTAGGGACTGGCTAGTTGTCAAGGAGGTAAAACCTCCTTGATTAGGGAAAGAAGCCCAAAGGAAAGATGCCAGCCCTGTAGTTGCCTGGAAAGGTGCCTTATAATCTGAAAATCAGCAAATGCAGAGGCCCTGAACCCTGAGCGTTCCTAAACTAGCAAGGGCAATAGAACCGCTAAAGTGAGTGAAAGAAAGAGGCTTAATGGTTGCGGTCAATTATCAGATATCCACGTGGACATGTCAAGAAGAAAGTGGTTTTGTGTGTCTGGAACTTAGCAGAGAAGTCTGGTCTGGAAATAAACATTTGGTGATTTTCCAGTGCAGCGGTGGTTTTTAAAACCATGTGACTAGATGACAAAGGCAATGAAGTCTGTGCAAATAGCAAGCCCTTGGCCCTGAGGTCAAGACTTTGAGGACAAAACAGCAGAGAACAGTGGGAAGGAGTGACCAGTGAGGGAGAAAAGCAGTATCCTAGAAAGCAAACTACACAGGAACAGCCTAGGGTCTCAAATACTGCTGATGCTCATAGGATGCTGGAGCATTTCCCATGATGGGGAACAAAAGCCTAATCAGAGTGGGCTCCACAGAAGGGGGAAGTAAGAAATAAGACACATGATTAAAAGACTTTCTGCTAAATGGGGCAGAGAAATAAATAATAGGTAAAGGAGCACATTGAAGTATTAGTTTCTATTTTATTTGTAATTGAAATTGTTTCAAGAACCAATAAATGAGCTTTGGGTAAGTATATTTTGCTAGCTCCCTGGAAGAACCTTTTTGAGGGACAGTGATTACTATTGACAAATTGAGTCCTCAAGGCTTCTAAGCCCTATATTCCCTAGCTAAACTTTGCTGTCCTAGCTTTGGTATATCTTTTATAGAGACCCTGTTGTATGTGCTCATGTACTTTGATGGACACACACATATCATAGCCAATTTGATACACAGGACACAATCTCAGAGGGGACACAGACTTAGTCCCTTGCGATAGAACCCAGAACAGGTACTGTGGGACACCCTGCATGGCAGTTCTTCTTCCCTCCTCTAAAGTTTCTTTGGAGTTATGACCTGCTCTCCTGTATCTTGCGACTCTGGTGAGTCCTTGTCCTCCACAGTGTTGCTGGTGAGGCCTTTTCCATATCCCCTTCTCTATCTTCCTGTTGGTTTCAATCTTCTGCTTTTCATTTGTTTCTTCAAAGGTATCTCATGGCTCCACCAGCACAAATACCTCCCCACTGTTCTGAGGCAGAACTGTTTTCCTAAAGTTAAAACAGTGGCTACAAATAAATACTAAGGATAAGGTCAAACAGACTGGTCAACATCATCAAACTGGGAAAGCCCAGCAAAGGCATTACTGTCACAGACTGACTGGGAGAGGACAGTTATATCATCTTACACCACTAGCTGATCTGTTCGTGGTGAGGGATACACGTGTGTGCGTGTACAAATGCATTCATATTTGTGCCTCCATAAACAGGTATCTGTAATGTGTATATGCATGTACATAGCTCTGTATACCCATCTGTTTATATACATACATACATACATACATACATGTGCCCCAGGGGAAGTAGTGTCACTAGTTATTGGATGCAAAAATTTCTGATGCAGGCCATGCTTTTGTAAATCCATGCCTTCCAGAGCAGGGCTAATTCAAGTTTGTGTTATGTAGTTAGGGTTTGTTGAGCTAGGTTAATATTTTTTCATACTTAATTTCTCCATTAGAAATTTCTTAGATGTATTTGTGAATTATTTAAGTAGCTTTATCCTGTTAAATACAAATCAGAGAAAATATATCTCAACACTTTCCAGTGAAATGGTGAGATTTTTTTCATTTTATTTTGGTATGCAGTCTAGAGTCCTGCCAAGAAAAAAGCAAAAGTGTCATATAGAAAAAAAGCAACTGTGTATTAATTATTTTTTCTCCTCTGGAAGAAGGTGTTTGAAGGAATGATGTAGTTAAATATTTCCTAATTTCAAAAGGAAATTCAGGAAATAGACCATTTTCTAATAAGCACAAATATTTTAAAATTGGAGTTCAAGGGCTATAATGGTGTTTTGAGGAGGAAATAAATAGCAGGAGGGAAAGAGATTAAGGGCTTAATCTCTCCACAGCATAAGTTATTAGATCTTTTAATTCACCTTTCTTGTACATAAGAAGAATTCATCATCTTTGATAAGTCTTGCTTATTTCTGTGGTCATTGATTACCATCCAAAGCCGGACATTTCTATATCTGAAAGGATATGTGTTAGGGTTGTTCCTCTGCTGTGAACTTGGGTGATGTTCTTTTTTTTTTTTTTTTTTTTTAAAGAGAGAAGGACAGTGAGAGAGAGAATCAGTTTGTTTTTTATTGAGTTTTTCACATGACTTTTGTTGCTCTGACACTTAGTTGTGTACGTGGGTTGCTGGGGTTCGAGCCCGTGTACTTGTACATGCCAGGCAAGTGCCATAACCACCGAGCCACCACTCCAGCCCCTTGGGTGATGTTCTAAGTGCTTCTCTCACTAGTAGCTACTGTGGGAAATGAACTCTTGATAGGACTTGTAGATGCCGAGAATAGGAGCAGCCTATTCTTGTGTTGCCTTCTTTCTCCAGGTGGCAGGGGACTTTCACATGGAAAAGGTGTGAGACAGAAAGCTGGCTTTGAAGGCCACCCTACTCTGACTTCTGCTACATTTAGCAAAAGCATCTCTTTCATATAAACTCACTGATTGCATCAAGTTTAAAAAGTGTGCTTTATTATTTATGCTGTCTCTTTTGGCCCTGATGTAGTTTCCAGATGTGGAATTTAATGTCCATAAAGTCTATTGGTAATTGTAGTACCTTTTTCCCACTAAGTACTAGTCTAATGGTTGTATCAGAGAGCTATTAAATGATTTTGATGGAATCAATGGGGTTTTGAAGGATTCTAACACAGAATTTATAGTGGAGAGAAACTTTAATGAATGCACCTACTCATTTTTTCCACATTTTATTGGTGCATTAAAATTGCATAATAATAGGATTTGTTGTTACATATTCATACATGCACACAATATAGCCATATAATTTGGCCAATATCCCATCCCCAAGAACTCCCCCCATCCTCCTTGCATCCCATGGTCCCTTTCTTCTGCTGATAGGTACAGAATATACTTTTTTTTTTTTTTTTTTACCTCCTGTCCTGTTCCTACCCTTTCCCCCTCCTGTTCTTTTTCCCCTTTTCTCTTCTCTTTACTCTACTAGACTTTCTTTAGTTCATCTATTAATTTGTATTTGAATGGTTCTTTATGTAGTCTTAATCTCCTCCCTCCTTTCCTTAATTTAACTCTAGCTTCCACAAATGAGAGAAAGCATACAACTTTTGAGTTTCTGAGTTTGGCTAATTTCACTTGGCATGATATTCTCCATTTCCATCCATTTGCCAGTGAATGCCATAATTTCATTCTTTCTAATAGCTGATTAGAACTCCACTGTATGTATAATCCATTCATCTAGTGACAGACGTCTGGACTGATTTCATATTTTAGCTATTGTGAATTGTGCTGCTATAAACATTAATGTAGCTGTGTCCCTGTAGGATGCCGATTTTAGGTCCTTTGGGAAGCTCCCCAGGAGTGAGATAGCTGGGTTGTATGGTGATTCAATCCCTAATTTTTTGAGGAATTTCCATACTGCTTTCCAGAGTGATTGAACCAGTCTGTAGTCCTACCAACAATGTAGAGGTGTTCCTTTCTCCCCACAACCTCCACAGCAGTTATTATTGTTTGTGATCTTGATCTCTACCAATCTAACTAAAGTGAAATGAAATCTTAATGTAGTTTTGATTTGGATTTCTCTTATTGCTAGACATGTTGAACATTTTTTCATATATTTATTGGCCATTTGTGCTTTTACAATTGAGAAATTTCTGTTCTTTAGTCCATTTGTTGATTCAATTATTTGTTTCTTGATGTTAAATTTTTTGAGTTCTATGTACATTTTGGATATTAGCTCTCTGTCAGGGGGTAGCTGGCTAAGATTTTTCTCCCATTGTGTAGGTTCTTTCTTCATAGTCTTAATCATTTCCTTAGCAGTGCAGAAGCTTTTTAGTTTAATGGTGTCCACTTATTGATACATGGTTTATTTCTTGTGCTTTGAGGGTCTTTAAAGAAGCCAGTGCCAGCTCCTATGATGGAATGTTGACTCTTTGTTTTCTTCTAGCAGTTGTAAAGTTCCTAGTCTGATTCATAAGTTTTTGATCCATTTTAATTTGAGTTTTATAAGGATCTAACTTCATTTTTTTTACATAGAGCTATCCAGTTTTCCCTGCACCGTTTATTGTCCTTTCTCCAAGATATATTTTTGCCTCCTTTGTGGAATATCAGAAGGTTATAGGTTTATGGATTTGTCTCTGTTTCTTCTATTCTATTCCTTAGGTCTTCGTGTCTATTTTGATACCAATATCATGCTGTTTTTGTTACTACAGCTCTGTAGTATAATTTCATATCAGGTATTGTGATGCTACCTGCTTCACTTTTCTTGCTTAGTATTGCTTTGCCTCTTCTGGGTCTTTTATTTTTCCAAATGAATTTAAGAAATGTTTTTTTCCAATTCTGTGAAGAATGTCATCAGTATTTTGATGGGGATTGCATTGAATCTGTATATGCACTTTTGGTGGTATAGCCATTTTGACAAATATTAATTCTGTCTATCTAAGAACATGGAATGTCTTTCTGTCTTCTAAGGGCTTCTTCAATTTATTTCTTTGGTGTTCTATAGTTTTTATTGTAGAGCTCATTCATCTCTAGTTAAGTTGGATTAATTCTCAGGGGTTTTTTTTTTTTCAGGTTATTGTGAATGGGATAGTTCTCCTGATTTCTTCCTCAGCTGATTAATTATTAGAGTATAGGAAAGCCGTTGATTTACAGACATTGATATTGTATCCTGCAACTTTCTCAATTAGTTTATAAATTCTAGAAGTCTTCTGCTGGAGTTGTTTGGATCTTCTAGATATAGGATCATATTGTCAGTGAGCAGAGATAGTTTGATGACTTCTTTTCCTATTTCTGTCCCCTTGATTTCCTTTTCTTGCCCGATTGCTCTAGCTAATGTTTTGAGGACTATATTGAATGTGAATGGTGAGAGTGGACAGCCTTGTCTTGTTCCTGAATTTAGTGGAAATGCTTTCAGTTTTTCCTCCACTTACTATGATATTGCCTATGAGTTTGTCATAAATAGACTTTGCAATGTTAAGGTAAGTTCCATTCATCCCTAGCTTCTCCAGTGTCTTTTGATCTTATCAGAGCCTTTTCTGCATCTATGGAGATGATCATGTGATTTTTGTCCTTAATTCTGTTTAAGTGATGAATAACATTTAATGATTTGCGTATGTTGAACCAACCTTGAATCCCTGGAATGAAACCCACTTTATCATGGTGTATTATCTTTTTGACGTGGTTTTTGAATATGGTTTACTAGAAATTTATTAAGGATTTTTGCATCTATGTTCATCTGGGATATTGCTCTGTAGTTTTCTTTCCTTGATACATATTTGTCAGGTTTTGGTATCAAGATTGTTGCCTAGTAAAATGTATTTGGGAGCGTTTCATTCCTTTCAGTTTCATGGACTAACAAGAAAAAGTGGTGTTAGTTCTTCTGTAAAGATATGGTAGAACTTGGCTGAGAATCCATCAGGTCCTGGACTTTTCTTTTTTGAAGATTTTTGATTGATGCTTTAATTTCATTGCTTAATATTGGTCTGTTTAAGATTTCTATATCATCTTGATTCAGTTTGGGCAGTCATATGTGTCTAGAAATTTGTCCATGTCTTCCAGATTTTCAAGTTTTTAGGAGTATAAATTTTCAAAGTGGTTCTGATAATTCTCAGGATTTTAGCAGAGTCTGTCGTGATATCTCCCATTTCATCTCTGATTTTGTTGATTTTCTTCATCTCATTCTTTCTTCAGATTAAGTTGTCTGAGAGTTTGTCAATTTTATTTATCTTTTCAAAGAACCAACACTTGTTTATTGATTCTTAGTATTCTTTTTTATTTTCAATTTCATTGATTTCAGCTCTGATCTTTATATTTCCCATCTTTTACTGGTTTTGAAGCTGTTTTGTTGTTCTTTTTCTAAGAACTTCAGATGGAGCAGAAGTTTATTTACTTGGGATATCTCTAATTTTTTTAATGTAGGCACTCAGTGCTATAAATTTTCCTCTTAGAAATGTTTTCCTACTGTCCCTGACATTTTGATATGTTGTATCTTTGTTCTTATTCATTTCTAAGAAGCTCTAGATTTCTGTGCTCATTTCTTCTTTGATCCATTCTTCATTCAAGAGAGTATTGGTCAATCTTCATGCATTTATATGATTTTTGTTAGTTTTCTTGCTGTTGATTTCTATCTTCATTCTATTATGATCTGATAGGATACAAGGGATTATGTCAATTTTTTGTACCTGCTAAGATTTCCTTTATGGCCTAGAATATTATCAATTTTGGAAAAAGTTCCATGTTTAGTTGAGAAGCAGGTAAATTGGCTGTTTGGTGATGGAATATTCTATAGATCAACTGGCCTATTAGGTCCAGTTGATTTATAGTGCTGTTTAGGTTTGTGATATCTTTATTGACTTTTTGGTTTGCTGACCTGTCTATTGGTGTTAAGGACATATTGAAATTCTCCAGTATTATTGTGTTGGGGTCTATGTGGAATTTGATGTTATGGAGTGTTTTTTTCCATGCACTTGGGTGCAATAATATTCGGGGCATAGATTTTTACTATGGTTATATCTTCTGTTGGATTGTTCCTGTTACTAAGATGCAGTGTCCTTTGTCTCTTCTGATTAATTTTGGCTTGAAATCTACATTGTCAGATGTAGGAATGGCAACTCCTGCTTATTTCCTTGGGCCATGAGCATGATATGTTGTTGTTTTTTTTTCTGTCCTTTTACCTTCAGTCTCTGCGTGTCTTTTCCTAAGAAGTGAGTCTCTTCTAAGCAGCATATAGTTGGATTTTGTTTTTTGATTCATTCTGTTAATCTGTGTCTTTTTGTTGGGGAGTTAAGTACATTAATATTCAGTGTTAGTATGAATATGTGTTTGTGGTTTCCTACCATTTGGGTACTTTCCTATATTTTATTCTGTTTTGATTTTCATTTAGTGGGTTATTCTTTTATTGAATAAGATCTATTTGTGGGCTTTGGGAATTGTTCTTTCATTCTTGTGTATGAAGTTTGTCTTTGAATATTCTTTGTAGTGCTGGTTAGGTGCTCATGAATTCTTTGAGTATTTTCTTCTCATGGATTGTTTTTATTTTTCCCTTGAATTTGAAGCTGAGTTTTGTTGGGTGTAATAACCTCAAGTGACAGTTGTTTTCTTTTAGTGTTTGAGATATCTCATTCCAGGTGCTGCTTGCTTTTAGGATCTGAGCTGAGAAATCAGAAATGATCCTTATTGGTTTGCCTCTAAATGTGAACTGCATCTGCTCATTTTTGAGTTAGGAGAGATTTGTCCAAAGTCATAGAAATCTCAGTGGCCATCTTAGACATCATTCCATCAAAATCTTTTCCCAAGACCAGAGTCACTTGGGCAGAAAAAAAAGTTTAAGAAGGGAAACTAGCATGGGCCATTTCCAGAGAAAGCAGACTGACAGCCAGAGCAAGATACGAAATGATGTGAGGGCATAGAGTATTTCCAGGGTAGAGGAGATGTGGTGGATTGAATTATAGAGCCATGAACTGAGTTGACTTTGTAGATTGATTTCTGATTTTAGGCTTGACAATCATGGCACACTACTGAAAATCATGCTTCAGGTTCCCTCTGGCATTAACAATGAAGATTTGGATGCTTGCTTAGTATATATTAAACTCTGTAACTTTCAACTCTATGTATTTTTTCCTAATCAAGTCCAGATTAAATTAAGCATAAAAGCCTTTCAAATAGGCCTTGATATATTTAATATACTTAATGATAAGTATTAGCCTTAAATTATAAATAGCAATACAACTATCATTGGAACTTTCACCATTCCAGTTTAATATGTTTGTCAGACTCTGTCTTGCTAATTTTCAGAGCTTGCTCTAGTGATCATACTCTGATTAATAAAGACTTTCTTAGTGTTAAGAATTTGAAAGAGGGGGCTGGAGCGGTGGCTTGGCAGTTTCGGCGCTTGCCTGGCAAGCACGAGGACCCAGGTTCAAACCCCAGCACCATGTGCACAACTGGGTGTTGGAGCAACTAAGGCCACGTGAAAAACTAAATAAAGTCATTTCTCTCTTTCTCTGTCTCTCTCACTGTCCCTCTCTCTTTAGAAGAAAAAAAAAAGAATTTGAAAGAGGGAAATATGTCATCAAACGCTGGAGTTTTGATTTTCCACTTTCAGCTTATTCAGAAGTCACAGAAATCCTCATTTTAGAAACCCAATAAACTTCTTACAAGTAAACATTTACTTGTATTCTATAACTGAGAAGATAATTAGTATATTTTCATGAGAGTGAATTGTCACAATCATTAAGGAAGTATAAGTATGGATTTTAAAGTTAACATAAAAATGTGTCTCAAATTTGCTTTTCAGGCTATAGGATCCAGGCTTGCTGTAATCACCCAGAACATAGCAAATCTTGGGACAGGAATTGTCATATCCTTCATCTATGGCTGGCAATTAACACTTCTACTCTTAGCAATTGTACCCATCATTGCAATAGCAGGAGTTGTTGAAATGAAAATGTTGTCTGGACAAGCACTAAAAGATAAGAAAGAACTCGAAGGTTCTGGAAAGGTGAGTCAAATAAAATACAATTGCTTACCTAAGAAGAAGAAAATATTCTAATCAGTGTTGTTTTGTTAGTCCTTACTGCTTAACTATGTTCTGGGAGTGTTTTTAAAACCATTCCTCAAAGCAGTATTTTTACGCTTATTCTACAGATTAGAAGCTGAAGAAACATAGTAAACACTCAGAGATAGACACCAGCTTCCCAAAGGCTTTTCTGCTTTTAGAATATTGTCTTCATATTCTTCTCTCTTCCTTCACCTCCCTTCCATCCTTCAGTCCTTTCCTTTTATCCTTCCACACCTCTCTTTCTCTCTCCTCTTTCTTTGAAGCAAACTTAACTTTGTTCCTTTATTAAGGAAAGAGGGTCTTCATTATCTCTGATGGGAAAAGTTCGGTATGGAAACATCCTGGGGTCTTCATTCTATTTGGCCTAAATGAGTACCACTCTCCCTCTTATTATGATTCCTCCTTTCATTTTGCTTCTGCTCCTCCCTCACCAAATACTTATTTTTCTGCATACTTGTCTATTCTTTCCTTCTTACTTTACAAATGCTTATGTGGCATTTACTATGTTTCCTGGTAAATGCTTTACTCCGCATAGTGACCCTGTAAGGGAGGTTCTAGAATCCTCCTGTTTTCCATGTGAGGCTGAGCACCTTCAGGCATTGGCCCCCTGTGCCTTAGAGAGCTGGTAAGTCATAGAGCCAGGATTCAAATTCATACACTTGTACTCCAGTTCTCTAGAAAACTAAGAGGCTCTCTGATGGCATAAGACACTCCAGATATCACGTGATTTGGATCACTGCAGAAATGAAAAGTCAGAACAGGGCTGAGTCCCAAAACTGGGCCTATGTCCAAATAAGGGTATATCTACCAATGGACAGTCCAGGTTCCCCATGGTCAGGGCAGGGATCTAGGCAGTTTGCAGTGGCTCTGGCTCTCAGGAGTCCTTTGTCTGTGGGCCAGGCCCCTCACCAGCGTGTGATGTAGGAGGTCCTGCAGGATGCGCCTCACCACAGACACTTTGTTCTCTACCTCCTGCATCTCCCGGACTCTTTGCCCCATCTTTCTGGGGTTATTCCACAAAGGAATACTCTCTGGACCAGCTTCGGTGCTTCCCTGTGTCAATGGGAGACACACCTCTGGGGAAGCATCTGAAAAGCAGGCTTTCAGCAGGATGGTGCTGCTGAACACTGAATCTAGGCCTTTGGATTCTTTGTCTCACAGACTCCAGGAATTAAATCCACAGACACAAGGATGAGAACAAAGTAACAAGCATTATTAGGGCAGAGGGTAGAAAATCAGAGCTCCCGAAGGGGAGGGACCCTAAGAGAGGGATACCAATGGCTGTCTGTTGTCTGGGGGTTTTTAAAGGCATATCTAATGGCACAGCACAGGTGATTGGTGAGGTGAGATGTGCTAGCATGGACCAGTCAAGCTCTCTAACCTTTGAGTTTAATAAACCAATCAGAACTGCCTAATTTCAATCCGTCATTTACATAATTCAGAGGACAGTCAACAATGTGGCATTCTGTTTACCTCTACTTGAAAATCCAAATAATACTTATGTAATCATTTAATGCTGGAAATATATAATATATATTGTATATTATAATAATGTATATATACACATATACATATGGACATTTATAGCTGTTGAAGGGGAGAAATATAGAAGAATCAAGAGACTAGGGGTGGATGATGTGGGGGTGACTCTGGATTAGAATCAAGTGCATATCATATTGTTACCTTATATGCATTTTTGATTGTACAAGAACTCAACTTCTTAAAAAAAAAAAAAAAGACAGGTTTCACCTGATGGTTTTTGACACATCTTTTAGAGGAAGCATCTCAGCCTGTGGTCAGCAGTTGCTAGGGGTAAAGGCAAGAGTAACTAAAGAAGGGCTGCTGTGGTTGCAGTTGTGAGGAACAAAAGAGGTCTTCTAGGTCAGAAGGCCTTGTGGTTAACACTGTTGGGGACCAGTGAGTCACAGGATGTCTTTCATACCCGCAGTCTCCTTTCAGGTTGCCGTGATGTTCCCCTCCCTTCCTATCCTTCTCCATGGCCCTTGTTCTAGAGATCTCTCTTTCTGCCTCACTACCCCAGGGCTCCCATTTAGTTTGCCCTGGTAATGTTGGCCCTGGCTGGGGATGTCCTATGCCAGTGACTTCACTTAATGTCCTTTGGATTTCTTTCCCCCTATTGTGTTGACTCTTCATTTGAAGAAAAGCTGGAAAAATCTAGGGCAAAATGTAAATAAAGAAAAGCATTAGTCTTTAATAATATCATTAGTTAATAAGGTATATTGAAATCTCAGAAAGGGAGTCTTCAATCATTGAGGGAAAAAAGATGACCTATCCTAAGTTAATTCATTGCGAACCCAGGTCAGCACCTTTGAGGCAGTGCATCAGAGAACAGACTTTTGGAATCCTGTAGAAAGGCTGAGGAAGAATGCAGATGGAAAGGGTATGTGAATCTGGTGGATTTTCTGAGTAACGGTCAGACTCTGAAGGTTCTCTAATTCACTGGTGGCTCCTGAGAGGGACAAAGGTAGGTAGGGAAAGTAGTGGTTGCTGTACCAATCAGACCTCAGAACATTGTAAGTTAACCCCCATCTGATCCTAATTATCAGGTTACCATTTATTGAATATTTATTTTTTTAAAAAACAGGCTTTATATTAAGAGCTCTGTGTACATTAGCTCATTTAATGCTCTCAATAGCCCTACTGATTTGTGCCTGTTAGAAGATAATAAAACCCAAGATCCACAGAGATCAGTATCTTGCCCAAAGTTACACAGCAAGTCTCCTAACTGACCTCCTTCAATTTTTGTCCATCTACATATTATATATTATTCTCACAAAACCAGTCTACTCTTGTCTTATAAATACAAATCAGATCATACTCACTCCTACTTAACATTTTTTTTTTTAAGAGAGAGGGACTGAGAGAGAGAGAAAGAAACATTTTTTATTTAGTTTTTTCAATTGCTTTCGTTGCTCCAAGACTTGATTGTGTACGTGGTGCTAGGGTTCATACTCGCAAGCTTGTGCATGCATCAAGCACCGTAACCCCTGAGCCGCTGCTCCAGCCCCCGACTTAAAACTGCGTTTAATGGCTCCTCATCACTTTGGAATAAAATCTAATCTTTTACCCAGGCTTTATAAAACTCTGCATGATCTAGCCTCTGATGACCTCTATAACCTTGTCTTGCACTACACCCTTCCATTTCTATACTGCCTTGTCTCAGAGGTCTTCTTGAAACTCTTAGAACACTCCAACCTGCTTCCCTCTTATATTCTTGTGACTTCTTTTTTTACATTATTTAACTCTCAAACTTACTACCTTTTCAGAGAGGCCATTCCTGACATCTGAATTAATTATGATACATCTCAGCCCTTAAGGTCTTTTTCCTTTTTCCTTGTTTATTGATTAATGGTATATCTTCCTTACTAAAACATAAGCTCTATAGGGGCCAGGATTACCTCTGGATTTGCCATTAAAGGATGGGGCAAGCTTGGGATTTCAGAGCAGGTCTGTTGGATGCCAGGATCTGCTCATATTATCTCTCTGACATCCGAATGGGCTCATAATCTTCCACCAGTCTGTGATCTGTGCTTTCTAGTGTTCTGTCACATTATTATGGACTAATGACCATTTCTATAAAATAGACACTTTTATGTTTTCAACATTAAAAGCCATAATTTTATTTGGGGCTGGAGCAGTGGCTCAGCGGTTATGGCGCTTGCCTTGCATGCGCAAGTATGCAGGTTGAAACCCCAGCACCATGTACACAATGAAGTGTCAGAGCAACGAAAGTCACATAAAAAAACTAAATAAAATTGCTTTGCTCTTTCTCTCACTGTCCTTCTTTTTTTTTTTTTAAATTCATTTTTTTTGAAGACAGGAATACAAGTATGAGGAGGTTTGCTTGTTTTTTCATTCTAGAAGCATTTATGCATTTTCCTTTCTCCAAAAGTAATAAGTACATGATGCTTTATGAGGGAAACAATGCAATTTACTCCTCCGTGAACTAAAAGTTCTTTTTCTTCCTGGCGATTACTGAGTCTGTATTGAAAACTCTGTGAATAAAGGAAGCTGTAAGGGTGCAGGGTGCTAATTAAGACTTTTCCTAATTGCTTCATTGTATATCAAGATTACATGTGACGTGATTATATTGTTCTGCTCACCATGCACCGTCTGTCACTCAAACTCTTGCTTTTATTGGGCTTTATGTACACCCAAAAGCAATATTTATACACTAACCACATATAAGACACTCTGGCCTTAAAATTACATACAAAATATTTCTTAAAAACTTACATTAAAATCTGCTTTTCAGCACACATTGCAATAGTTTGTTGAATATAATCTAGAAAACCTCTTCTATTTGAACCCTTACAATTAAAAATATTTCTAATGTGTCTGAACAAGGATTGACTTTGGAGTGTTTAAAGTTGAATTTTTTTTCCTCTAATTTCTTGCTTTTTATATTTTCTGTATCTTCTAAAATGAGTATTCATTTTTGTTTAAATGTGTAAAATAAGTTTACAAAATATGTTAATATAAATTAAATTGGATATATTCTTGTCTAAGTAGCTTATGATAAGCATGCTTCATTCTTGACCTTACTGGATCAGAGAATGTGTTAAATTTTATTTTTAAAAAGAGAGAGAAAGAGAGAGAGAGAATCAACTTCTATTTTTTCATCTGGCCTTTGTTTCTCCCACACTTAGTTGTATACTGGGTGCTGGGGGAGTTTGAACCTGGATCCTCGGTCAAGCCAGGCAGGTACTCTAACTGCTGAGCCACCACTCCAGCCTCTGATATTTTATTTTTAAGAGTATGTCGTTAACTTTTCTCTTCTAATAGCTTTTTGCATTAGCCTTCAAAAACTGACTTAATGTTTTGTGAAGTATTTGCTTTTATCTTTGAAGGTAAATAATTTTGTAGGATTCATCAAGGAATAAATGGTGTTTCATGTTTACAGTGTTTAAGTTGTAAATCACTTGAAATTAATGCAATACATCTTCATTGGAATCAGTTCTGATCAGTAAAAAGGCCAGAGAGAAGAATAACATCTTAATCAGTTAAGAGTGACTTCTTATGGTGGCCTATAATTATTGAGTTTAAGGAGATTGAGAGACCCTCTTGTTTTCCAGCCTCACATTACAGATGAGGAAAAGGAGATGGGTGTTTGAAGGTCCCATGGTGACATGGACTGAAATCTGATATAGTATAAACAGTGGTTTTTTTTGTTCTCCACATCCATTTACTCAGACTCCTAAAGGTAGCAAAGGAAGCAAAGGACATACGTGCCCTAATTAAATAGCCTTGTTGGAAGTAACATGCAATTTTATTTTATTATTATTTTTTTGGCAGCCCAGAATCCGTTTATTATTAAGGCACACAGATTTTTATATAGGGAGGAGGGGAGACAGCCAAGGAATCAATAATCCTTTTAAGGGAGTTGCCAGGGGGTTATGCAGATTTTGAGTACAGACAAACTACTATGTAGGGAACAGCCTGTGGTTAGCACATTCCAACCCATCCTAACTCTGCATAAGAATTAGGAAGCCTAACAAAGCTGACCTAGCAGCCCTTCCAGAAGGAATTTATGGATTAGTAACAAGATCGCTCTAGGGCAGGTAACATGCAATTTTAACATAACTGAATGATAAAACTTTCTGGGGAAAAAATTGACAATATGTGCCAAGTTTCTTAAAAAAAAAAAAAAACAGTTTATTCCCTTTGACCTAATAATCTTACTCTTAAGAATTTTTCCTAAGAAAGTCATTCAGTGTGGGCAAGTGTTTAGATACAAGGACATTGATCACAACATTTTTTTTTTAAAGAAAGAGGGACAGTGAGGGAGAGGGAGAGAAAGACAGAAGCAATTTTTATTTAGATTTTCCATGTGACTTTTGTTGCTCTGACACTGTTGTGTATATGGTGCTGGGATTCAAACCCACCTACTGGCTCGCACATGACAGGCAAGCACCATAACTGCCAAGCCACTGTTCCAGCCCCCACAACATTATTTTTAATAAGAAAAGAACTGAAAACATTGTACAACAATAAAAGAATGCTTAACTGACTAGAATATTAAGTTCCCATTGAAATACCATTATTTATGTATATCTAATGACCTTGGAAATTGCTCAATATTTGTTAAGATAAAAATAATGATAAATAACCAAGTATAGAATTTAATCCCTATTTTGTTAAAGATGCAAATGATTAGGGGGGAAAATACAATGCATAAGCTAACATGTAAAATATATCAATATGTAATTTTTTACTACATTCTTTATCTTACAACATTTTCTGAATATTCTTGAATTGTCATGAATAGCAGTTATAAAGAGAAAAATGTAAATATCACATTTTAAAAATTATGTAAAATAACTGTAAACTTAAATGTGATCATCATAGAAGAAAGAGAAGAGAAAGACCGAGTTCTTGGGTTAATTTTGTAAAACTGTGTAAAGCTGTTTGACTTTAGGCAAGTGCATTTATCACTTTAAGGCTTAGCTTCTCTTTATATAAAGAGAATAAGAGAGTGTCAGTGTTTCTTCCAAATCTAAAAGTGCTAGATAAATTACTCAGTATCCTTTTCCAGAAAGAAGATGTTCACAGATAACACTGAAAGATAAATATATAATATGTAATCATAAAATTAATTTTTAGCCCATTTTATAGAATTCAAATGACTCGCCTCTGTTTGCCCTTGTGCCTCTCAGCGATGGGTGATTTCTGTTACAGATCGCTACTGAAGCGATAGAAAACTTCCGAACTGTCGTTTCTTTGACTCGGGAGCAGAAGTTTGAGACTATGTATGCACAAAGTTTGCAGATACCATACAGGTAATAACCACTGAAGAGTAGGAGGGGTGAACGAGGAGTGTTTTAATCATCGGATTTGTTTTCAGAAGCATTATTTTGGCCACAAGGTTGGGCACAAGTAGAGAAAGTAATAGAAGGGAATCAATGGGAAGCACTTGAGTCCAGGAGGTGATGATCAGAAATAAATTAAGGCAGGGCATCTCTAAGGTAGAACCTCTCAGGGTGAGTAACAGATGGGGAGTGGAGGGGGACAGGACATTGAGAATGGCTCTCTAATGTCCGGTTGGATGATGACCCTATTATTTGCTGTAGTTGGGGATGAAAGCTCTTTATGTCATGTGAAATTCGAAGTGTCTGTGGGACACTGAAGGGTGGTGCTTCCTGAATATATTTTTCATTCATTCCTTTCTTTACTTCTGTGATAAAGCCTTCTGTTCTTCCTGCCACATGCCTGAGAGGGCTCTAAGCGATGTGAACATATAAGCAAGCCCAGTGGTTTCAGTCTCAGATTCTTCTCTACTAAAAGGAGAGAAGAATTGATAGGTTTTCAGAATTTTAAAAAAAATAATGATAGTAGGCCTTTTTTTTTCCCCTGAGAAGTCAAGTGTTTTGTTTTGTTTTTTGTTTGTTTGTTTATGGGTTTTTTTTTGGATATGTGGAAGCTAGAGAGAGAGAAAACAAGAGTAATAATAAAGAAAGAGGATCTCATGAAAATAGAAATGAAACCAAAAGAATCTCCAATATGATAAAGTTAAAAGCAAAATTGATCATGATTGAAACAGGAATAGGAAGTGTAGGGGGCTGCCCACTCACCATCCTGATCCTACCCACATCTCTGCAACACTGTGTTTTATGTCACTCAGAAAATCCTAGAATGGTAATTCCTTTGTAAAAACTCTCACACCCCCAGAGAAAAGTGCTACTCATTTCTTCTGATCTTATTCATTAGGTAGCTCTGTTACATAAGTACTTACCTAGCTCAACTCCTAGGTGTCCAAAGGCAGAAGAGACATGCCTGTTCCTCTATTACCCAGCATGGTCCCTGTAGCTTGTAGGTGTTGGGTACATGTGTGTGGAATGAATGTTCCATAGAGGACATGTGTTCTGTATTTGGAAAAAGGGGAGGGAATTCTCATTTGTGAGTCCCTAGCTGGCTGTTTACAGAGTTCATAGGCTTAGCTTATCTTTATGTCAGCACGTTGAGGAGTAGTCAGTCCTGCCTTAAAGATGAAGACGCTGAGGGTCAGAGATGAGGCGGTTTCCTAAATGCATACAGCTGGTAAGTAAAAATAGAATCACACCTTGTCTGTCACCCTTCTTTGCCCCACTGCCTGCCTATCAACAGTTACATTTTAAGGTCTGAAATAAAGCTGGGTCAGTTTACAAATGTCTTCTTTCCAGAAACTCTCTGAGGAAAGCACACATCTTTGGAATCACGTTTTCCTTCACCCAAGCAATGATGTTTTTTTCCTACGCTGCTTGTTTCCGGTTTGGTGCCTTCTTGGTGCAAAGGGGCTTCATGGATTTTGAAAATGTTCTGTTGTAAGTACTGGGCTAATGTTGACAGTTTAACGCTGCAAGTAAACTTAGAGTGCACTTGCTCTGTGTCTAGGTAGAAAGCACTGTGGTAGAGCCTCAGGAACAGATTTTGGTGATTCAGAAGGTGGCCTTTTGCCTCAGAGTCCCCTCAGTGTTTCCATTGAATCTTCCGGTTTCTTCAGGAACTTCTCTTCCCAGTGCTGACTCACATAGCCTCCTGACCTTTCTGAATCTGTGGTATGTGGGGTGATTCAGTGCAGAGGTCACCAGAAGTTCTTGGCATTTAAGAAGAAGCCTAACCCTGAACAGGGAATCTAATGGTTTCTTTTTTTAAAGAGTTTTCTAAGAGGGCTGCTCAGCAATGAAAGTACTACAAATCAAGGAGATTCCAGAATAAATTTGCTTTTCCTTAATAAGTCTCAAAAGTGAAATGTCAAATGTTTGCTTTCATATGTGGAAGCTGTGGGGTGGGGTGGGGTGGGGTGGGGAAGAGTAGTAAAAAAGAAAGGAATCTCATAAAAATATAAAGAAAGGGAGGGAGATGGGAAAGTACTAGGAACAAAATTGACCAAGTTGTGTTATGTCCATGCATAAATATACCACAGTGGATTCCACTTATGTATATAATCTAAATGCACTAATTAATAGAATAAAGCAATAATAATAATAGTAATGGGAGATCAGTAGTGTAGAGCAAGCAGATCGGGGAAGGGAGGAAGGAAGGGAAAGGAAAGGAACTGGGGAATGAGATTGATCACATGTTATGTGAATATACAAATATGACACAATGAAACCCACTAATACACATAATTATAATGCACCAATAAAAAAATTTTTAGAGAAGAAAGGTGAAAACTGCCTTTCTTTGATAAAAGAAGAGTTTCTAGGTAGGAACTAGAGAAATTTAAAAATGACAAAGGAAAAATAGATTGGAACTTTTCTGCTACATTGCTGTGAATAAAAATTGTACCTTGGTCAGGGAAGAGAAGCCAGAACTTAGTTATACTCCTAAAGTACCCAAATAAGCTGTTTGGTACTGAAAAGTGTGTGTGATCTTTCTGAGTTGCGAGATTTGGTGACAGGCAACACATTGCCCTTTGATAACACACAAATTTAATAGCAAAACAGTTTTACGTTGAACACATAATCACATAAACCTGACAATATAATGTTTAATTAGTATTTCTGTCCTTTAGGCATTGGCTTTGTTCATGCATTATAGTTAATTCAGGATGATCCTAACAGAACATTTAAAATTTCTTTCTAATGTGTAAGACTGACAAATGCTATGCAAGTGCTATTTGTGATTATGACCCAAAAGCCAAAATCAGGTGTCACTGGTGTTGAGGCTTGGATTGGATAATCATTTGATTGTATTGCTTTATTCCAAGCCTTTGAATTATGAAAGTTTTGGACACTTGGGCATTTAGATTTGCAAAATCAATCTTCCAAGTAAGTAAAGGGGAGACCTGGCTAAAAAGCAGTCCATTTGGAAAATATCCCACAAGTTTAAATGATAGCATTTATGTGATTTATTGATTTACTTAGAGCTAGTTGAAAAAAAGAAAAGAAAAAGCACTAATGGCACAGCATGCTGCTTTGGCCCAGGTGTAGAGTCCAGAGGAAAGGAAGTAATGGATTTCCAGTATTCTGGGAGAATTCTCAAGTATTGTGTCAGTTCCAGGCATACTTTTAAAAAAGACGCATTGATGAACATGTCCAGAGGAAGGAAGGGAGAGGAGTTATCAAAGAAGCCGAGGACCTGCTCAAAAATATTCCAAGGGCTGTCTCATAGAAAAGGAAGTAGATTTTCCTTCACTTTTAAATAGAATTTTTTTAAACAATAGACTTAACCAAACATACTGCTTCCTAAAACAGAGGGTGGACACCAATTTAGGGAAAATGGCCAGGCACAAGCTTTGAGAACCAGACTTGACAACTCTAAGGTCCTTCCAACCTCAAGTAGCTATAATTGTCCTGTCACATATTAGGAAGACAGATGCATCTTGAGAACAGCACGATAGTGAGAGTGTGAGAACCTCTTTCTTTATTGCATAGTTCACAGGTTTTCTAAAAATCTGAAGTGTTCTCAGCAACACTGACTATATTCATTGTCAATTGCCACAATAATGTTGTGTAACAATATCACTAAACCGCAACGATGTAGAATGATATTTATTTTGCCCATAAGTCTGTGGGTTAATTCTGCTGACCTGCGTTGGGTATAGTGGATCTCAGCTTGGTTTACTCATCTGTCTGTAGCAAGCTACAGTTGATGAGAGAGAGAGCGTGAGAACAAAGTATACACGAACTCGAGTCGCAGGCCTGGTACTGTCAACAGTGACTTCCACCACATCCTGTGGGCCAAAGTACATCATGAGGCCAACCCAGATTCAGAGAGTAGGAAAATAAACTCCACTTCTAAACGGAAGTGCAGCTTAGGTCACACTGTAAGAAGGTAAAGATATTGAGATAGAGATGAAAAACTGGGCCGTTTTGCAGTCTTTTATACTGACATGAACTTCTAAGTGTGTACTTGCTGTCTTTTTAAATTTGTTCTGTAATTATTTGAGTCAGTGCTCCTTGGTTGTGGAGTCAGTTTGTTAACATTGCAGCCATCCCCATGAGACATATTCTGCCTTTCGTTCTCCAGGGTGTTTTCAGCTATTGTCTTTGGTGCCATGGCTGTTGGGCAGGTCAGTTCTTTTGCTCCTGACTACACCAAAGCCAAAGTGTCAGCATCCCACATCATCATGATCATTGAGAAAATCCCTGTGATTGACAGCTATAGCACAGAGGGCCTAAAGCCAGTAAGTTTGATGTTTCCAATATATAATTTGCTCCTAACTCCTGAACAAAAATATGCAGAGGAAATTTAATAAACTTTGGGGTATTTTTGTGTACTACTGATAATATAAAGTTTTCTAGATCATGGGTTTATTTTATTAAATGCTAATAATCTTCACATCTCATACTTTTATGTAGCAATCTTACTGGGAGATAAGAATACTGCCTATTTTACAAGCAAATTCTATTAATGAGAGTTTTTATTTATATAGGCTATTCTGAGGGAACAGATTTGAGTCACATGTTTGTGCTGTACATGTGTATTCTGTAAACAAATCTTTCTATGAAAGAATTGACTCTTCTAGATCTTTATAAAGTTCTAGCAGTTTGAGATGAAGCTTAACTATAATTGAAGTTCACTGTCTTCTGACACCTGGTAGTAGAGGGAGTTAGCTCTACCCTGTTTTTTGTATTGAGGCAATCAAATTTATTGTTGCTCTTCTCATTTTAGAACGTGTTGGAAGGAAATGTGACATTTAATGAAGTCATGTTCAACTATCCTACCCGGCCAGATGTGCCAGTGCTTCAGGGGTTAAGCCTGGAGGTGAAGAAGGGCCAGACACTGGCCCTGGTGGGCAGCAGTGGCTGTGGGAAGAGCACTGTAGTTCAGCTCCTTGAGCGGTTCTATGACCCCATGACTGGGAAAGTGGTGAGCACACTTGCATATTCAGCTGATTTCTGATATTTTCATTGTCTCAATACCTGGGTATCTTGATGATAAGCCAAGTATTTTCAGATCTTTGAACAATAGCCCTACTTAGATAAAGTGTGACAGCCTAGGTTTGGGGTCCAAGCTGGGTCATCTGCCTAGCCACCTTCTCCAACCTCTCCCTCAATACTCCCCTTCTACCATGCTTTGAGAGCGGCTTTCTCACCAGCCATCTCCCTTGCTATGGTTAGCTTTCAGCTGGCATGAAAATAGCCAGCAAAAAGTGTCGTATCCAGAGAGATTAAAGGGGCACCAGGAGAGGCAAGTGAGTTGAAAGCCAAGCATGGGCATGTTTCAAGCAGGAGAAGATGATCAGCAAGGACAGAGGCTATGCAGAGATTGGGTAAAGTGAGGACTAAGAAGACATTGTGGATGTGGCAATTTATGGGATATTTCTGACATTTTACATTATCAGTGAAGTGGTGATAATAGAAAACAGGTCAGCATGGCTGCAAAATGGTGAGGAGGGGAAACAGATTTGAGTGTATACTATTTAGAAGATAAAAGAAGAGAAAGAGCAAATAAAAACAACTACCTGAATGGACAGAATCCAAGGAACATATTTTGGAGAGGAATCTGGAGCATTTTTACAGACAAAGATGAGATACTACTACTGTAGTAGAGAGGGCATTGAAACACCTTCCAAGATGAAAAAAGCACTTTTAGGGAGTAGATAAAGAATTTGGAGGATTGCCATTTTGTTTTCTGAACTAAAAAGATAAGTAAAGAGTAGGAATTATTCATTCAGCAAAACTGAATGCCTCTCTAGGACTAATTTTGGTGCTGGGCATGAGATATGAATCTGAAGAGAATAGTAAATTTAAATGATTATAATGGGGACAGGAAAATAGCCATACTTAGAAGAAACATAATTTGGAGCAAGACATTTTCATTATACAGGCATTTAATTATTGGTTATACTCAGAAGTGATATTTTTAAAAAAATTAAGAGAGAAAGGGTCAATTTTTCTTTATTCATGTTTTTTGTTGTTTGTTTGGTGCTGGGGATCAAACTTGGGTCCTTGTGCATTCTAGGCAAGCACTCTACCACTCAGCCACCTCTTCAGCCCTCAAAATTTTTAATAACTAGTATTGTGTGGACACCGATCAATAGTCAGACTTATGTCTACCAGTTCCATATTGACCCTAATTGCATTAATGACTGTAATGAAAAGTGAATTTTTAACCTGTAGTTCAGGGCCCTTTTAAATTCTTCACAGCAGTGGCTCACTCAGAATTTTTTTTTTTTTTTTTTGTATTTAACAACAGTTATGGCTTACTCAATCACTTCTTTAATAGTTAACTAAACTTTTTTCCTTTTAGTTCCTTGTTTTATATTTTCTGTGAACTCTGATTTTGTGCTTCAATTTTGTGGTTAAATTTTGAACAGAGGACTCTAAATGAAGCCTTTGGAGATATTTAAAACAATCAGGAAAAAAAGTTAGCTCTCAATTTTTGATTAAGGTCCTCAACAGATGGCTATTAAACAGTATTATTGTGCTATAATGAGTTATAGGGCAATGTCTGTCCTCAAAGACTTTAACTGAGGAGGTGGGTCATGTGCTTCCATGCATTAAATTAAAAAGAAGTTAGGCCTAGCCTATTTTTAAGGGATAAATAGGATATGCATATGGGTGAGCAGTAAAGGTGGCATTTGGAGTAAGATATAATGGGGTATCTCCTTGGCTGGTAAGTGATTTAATCCCAGTGCAGAAAATAGATCAGTTCTGCTGAAATAGGGAATTGAGTAAGAATGGTGGTTCTCAATCTTTTCTGATCATAACTCATGAAGGAAAGATTTTAAAAATTGCATAGCCATTGCACTCATAAACACTTTCCAGTGTAAAAAAAACGTGGTGGTAACAAAATGTTAGAATTAAAAACAAAAGACAACAGTAAAAATGATTACACAAGAAGAGAATAATGATTATTCTACAAGTGCATAAACACAAGCAGAGCATAATTAAAAGCATGAGCAATACTAGTTATGGTTTAGTGTAGGAAGCAAAAATAACTCTAGGCATTTCAAGGAGATAAGTATTTGTTAAAGGGAATTATATGCTTACTCCTTGGAAGGAGTGGAAGAGTAAAAATAAAGACTAGAGGCTGGAACAGTGGCTCAGTGGTTACAGTGCTTGCCTGGCATGCATGAGAACCTGGGTTTGAACCCCATCACCACATACACAGCTAAGTGTTAGAAAAACAAAAAACAGATGAAAAAAGAAAGTTGATTCTCTCTTTCTCTCTCTCTGCTTCTCTCCCTCTTTGTCTTAAAAAAAAAAAAAAAAAAAAAAGAAAGAAAGAAAAAGACTTTTCCCAGACTTTCAAATCACAGCACTGTAGCTACAATCCTATACCAGGAAGTTGCAGAAAGTTATGCCAGTGCCATACCTATGCTAAACCTAAAGATACAAGACTTGAATCTGGCTGCTGCAAAAATTCCCATCTGCTCTAATACAAGTGTTAGTTTTACCACTGCTACTAATGGAGAATTGGCTGTGCCTTCAGATTTTACACAGTAATCTCACTGGTAGACCCTAACTTATTTCCAGAATCCAGGAAGCCTGGGAAAGAGTTTTTAGACTTCTAGTCCCTGGATATATTGATGGGCGGACACAGAAGTAGGCAGAAATAGATGCTGAGTACACAGGACAGTAACTTTCTCTAGACAGCTCTGAAAATATACTAAAAATAAAGATCCCTCATTTATTGCAGGGATGTCCGTTATCTTCCCTGGTACATTTGTACTAGAGCTTTAAAATCCTGCCAAGTGGCGCACAGCAGCCACACTTCTTAGCAATATCCCCAATAAACTCAAGTAAATGTGCCAAGCTTTTTTTTTTAATATAAATATTAATTTTAGTAGCTCTCAATAATTTGGCAAGAAGGTTACTGTCAATTAGTTCTTGTGGACATGTAAGAATGACTGTGAATTTTAGCATCACTTGATTACAAGAATTGAAGAAAGGAGTTAACCCAGAAGACCACCCTGAAAACAAGAAATTCCCATTACCATCATTGGGGCTTCCATCATGCTTTGTGAAACCTTGACCTGGAGAGGTGGTTGTCAAACCTTGGCGTGTATGAGAATGGACTAGAGAGCTAGTAAAGAAGACAGTCACACTGAATCAGTCAAGTAGGCCAGGGTGGTCTTTTATTTTTATATCCAGATGATTTCGATGCCAGCCATTGTTTGAGAACTGCTGAACTGGTAACTCTGAAGGAAGGTTTAGACTGAACTGTAAAGATTCTTTAAAAATTAAGCTATAAAATTGTGAAGAGGAGATAACCAAAGTTTGTGGAACCTAAAGGTTATACAGTTTTAGGAATTCCATTAACAAAATTTCAAAATTAAGGTACAAAAGTAAATATGTACTTCAAATGAAAAAAAAATCACAACAAAATCTAAACACTGGGATCTTAAATATTTAGGGTCCTTCCTTTTTAGATAATTTACCATAAATGCTTACAATGAAGAGCTTCCCAACACACAGCCTCCTGCTCAGCAGAACAGTGTTCAGGTTCCAGGATTCACGTTTTTAAGGGACCTTTATTAGTTTGAAACTTCCCGAACTTTGCCTTTCTCCCCTCTCTGGTCCATTCCATATACCACAGTGAGAGTCTTCCATCACCTCTAGGATGCAGTTAGAAGTCCCTCGTCATTGTCTGGTTATAACCCAGTAGGTGCCTGGGTCAAGATGGGGCATTCCCCTTTAAGCGAGGACAGAAAATAACTTTCAATTATGAGACACTTGTTACCATATCCAAACCACAGAGTTTAGATCCAGTGTAGGTGCCCTCAATTACTAACCATGTGACCTTGTCCAAGTCACTTAACTTTGCTCATTTCCTTGTCTATGAAAGCACAGCTATCTCCTGAGCTGTTATTTAGATTAAATGAATGTATGAAATAGCTTGTCATAGAATCTACAATATTATTAGTGCTTTTTTTTTTGTACCAAATATTGAACTCAGGGGCACTTAACCATCACTGAGCCACATCTCCAGTCCTTTTTATTTTTAATTTTGATACAGAGTCTTGCTAAGTTGCTGAGGCTGGCTTTGAATTTGCAATCCTCCTGGTTCAGCCTCTTGAGTCACTGGGATTATATGCATGCATCCAGCTTAGTGCTTGATTTTTAAATTTGTTATTATTATTATCATTATCATCATTATTTCAGAGTACATACACATAAAGGAATATGTGTTTAACATTTGAACATTTGTGCTAATAAAACCAAACAGTACATTCAATAACCTTCAACAGAGGTAGCTTAGTCATTATAATTTGGGCTTACATTATTCCTTACCAATGTTTCCTTTCTCACCATGCTTTTGTTTAGGCTACAGTCTTTTAAGCAGTTTTTACAGATCTCCTAGAGTTCTTGGTCTTCCCACAGACCACAGCCATGCCTCAGTCAAAGAAACAGTGCTTTCATCTGTTTTACATTTTAAACTTCTAAATGTTTTCCTTAAAGAAAGAATTCTTACCTAACACAGATTTTAAATAGTTTGCAGTTCTTGGATTGTGCAGGGATGAGGATGCCCAAGAGTTAATCGTATTCAGGGTAATAAATTTCTTCATTAAGACTTACTGAGATTATTTAGACTTGCCTGTGATTATATTAGTTAATAGTCACTATTTTCCTCCCAAGGTACAAGCCTGGAAGAATTTTTTTTAAGCTCTTTGTTTCATCAAATTTCCATCTCTTTAAGTACAATGTTCCATCTAATAAGATATGTGTTTTAGGGATTGGAGCAGTGGCTCAGTGGTATTGTGCTTGCCTGGCATGTGCAAGGACCCAGGTTCAAACCCCAGTACCACATATACAACTAAGTGTCAGAGCAACAAAAACCAAATGAAAACACACACTCTCTCTCTCTCTCTTTCTTTTAAAGAGGGACAGTGTGTGTGAGAGAGAATCAATCTTATTTAGTTTTTCATGTGGCTTTTGTTGCTCCGACATTTCGTTGTGTACACGAGCCTGCATCTCTGTGCATGCCAGGCGAGCACCGCAAGCAACCACTGAGCCTCTGCTCTAGCCCCTCTCTCTTTCTGTAATAAAGAAAAAAAAAAAACAAGAAAAAAGAAAAGATCTGCTCTTTAACCACATCCTATTGTATGATTTTTACTGCCTCTCTTCAGCCTCTATTTTCCACCATCACTTATTCACACTGTAAGGAACTCTGGAGCATAGATGCTCAGAATGATCTCCATGGCAACTGGGGTTGGTACTAAATGTAAGAAAAGAGATGAAATGAAGGAAATAAAGAGAGAGGAGAGTGGCAACTCAACAGTAACACAGGTTTATTTGAGAGAAACCTGCGAAGGAGGTCCAGTGGAATCTGGGACCCACCTGCCACTCACATCCTGGGATAGATTTAGAAGGAATGAGGGGAGCAGGGGGTCACAGTAGGAATTTTCCTAGTTAAACTGTTTTTTTTAGCAGGGTAGGGATTAAAGTGAGTTTTTCAGTGGGGTAGGGATCTTCTAATAAGGGCCCAAGGCAATAGATTTTGCTATAGATTTCCAAACAGGGAGTTTGCTGCCTGGCTGAGTGGCTTCTGGTAAATTTCCATATCAATCATTCCAGAGTCTAAAGGGATATAATGAGTTGGTTCAATGATATCAAATTTTTATCCAGCTAATGGGTAAACAGACATAAGTATTAATTCTGCCTAGGAAGAAGATTCCCGGGTTATAACTGAAGCAGCCAGAGAAGTGTGATAGGAGATAACTTGCTTTAGCTGGAGGCAGGATCTTGTAGAGAAATTTTAATGGGAGTATGGTAGGTGGTCACAGTGGACTTGGAGATATCCCACACTGTGGTGACACCTCAAGGAGGAAAGCTAATGGGCATTAGAGAGGGGAAGGAAATTACATGAGAGGATAAAGAAGGGGGAGGGGCTAAGGTGGGTATTAAAATGAATGGAGGCATTGAATTTGGTTGGGGTGTTCCTGCTAAAAATAGGAGTTGATCATCTACCTGTGAGTGGGGCCTTCCATTCAGGCAGCCAAAAATGAAAAGGTTTTAGCTTAGGGTTTTAGTCTGCGGTGGTGGGACCCCATTCTCTGAGGTCCCCATTTTATATCTGCCTACAGTTGGTCTATCTCCTGCCTCATTCTCCACTCTGAAGAGGTCCTTGACTGCTGCTGGTGTGGGGCGGGGGGCTCGATGACCATTCTGGCTGACCATGATGACAGTGGGACATTGGCTGTGGCAGTCAGGGAAGCTCTCCAGAGGGTCAACCTGGGGAGCCTTGGTAGAAGTTGGGAGGCAACTGCATGGAGGTTCATATTTCCAGGACCATCTGGCACTTAATGGTCTCTAGAGGCATCTTGTGCATCAGGGCAGGCCAGAGGTCTGTGATGGTGGTCACCAGGTAATTGGACATGATGTACATGGGGGACGGATCATGCTAGGACAATAAATAATGCAACAGAACATTATTTTCTGCAACCATTTAGCACAAAACAATCTGTGTTATCAGCCAGCCCTTGAAGACCATGAAGATAGTAACTTATTAGAACTTAGGGTGTGGTCTCACAGGTCATTTACTTGTGAGTGGAGGCCATTCATGGCTTTAGAAACCTTAATGGAGTTACTAGGAACACATTTAATTTTTACAATGGTTTAGGTGGTACCTCGAGTTGAGGAATGCCATCTGATTTCTGTAATGTAGCTTTTTATTGGCATTGGACTTTTATGTGTCACATTACATCTTTTAGAATGATTTCAGGGATGAATATGAAAACTAAACAATCAAATCAGTGAAAAACAGATTGAGTTTACCCATATAGGAGGTTAGGGAAATTTGTGGATCTCAAAACTGACTTAGAACAAACTTGTGACTCTGATAGTGTCTTCTGTAACCCTTTCTCTATAATCTCCCAGTTTTATTTACTTGTGAGAGAAATGACACAAGCGTACATTTTGAGTTAAATTAAAAAACAGAACAAAACAGTGCCTTTTCTTTTAAATGCCCACGTATGGCTATGCTTTGGTTATAACTCTCCTGCCAGGTGTTTAAGACCAAGTTGGTCAAAATTGACTTTTTTGCTTATTTTTCTAGGTCAGCTGAGATTCCTCGGGAGGCCACTTTCGGGCACTTGTGAGAGTCTCTTGGCTCTTTTAGTCTTCCTCTGCCAATGGTGCCATCTGCCAGGATGGTTCAGGGTCTTGCTGACCATATGTGGCTTTCCTTGGAAGCATCAGGGACATTTCCCTTTCCAGTGACCATCCTTTTTGCAGACTGTGTACCAATTGACTTAGAGAAGTCCCTTTGTCCCCTGAATTTGGGCTGATGGCAAGAGCCAAAATATTGACTTTCCTTAACCCTTGAACTTCCTTAACTTTGGTATCCTGGTTTTGGTACTAAACATCCAGCAGGCCAGTTTTACCTTTCTTAAAGTGGGAGTACATTGTTACAGTTTTATAGTTACTCCTTTTGTTTAATTAGGATCAATAACAGTGTTTGAAGTTAGTATTAATCTTATCTGTCATGTAGGTGATGGTGTATCTTAACTCAAGTTTTTCTGTTAGAAGTAATATTTTTGCAAAACACTAATAGGCAACACTTTTAAAGTTTTACAAGGAAAATACAAAATGGACTTAACAGGAGTAGAAACATCATTTTGTACAATAGCTGTGAACTAAGACATATATACCCTGTTTATTTCGAGATCACAGGAGTGTTTACAACAAAAATCTATCTTTTGAACTTAATTTTAAGTAAACTTAATTCTAGACTGCTTGGGAACCATAAGGTGAGAGGCTGACTCTTAACTCAGGCAAGGCAGGGCTATTGACAAATATTAGGTAAAGTGTTTTATTTCTGAAGCTGATCTTGACCTCTTAAAAGTATCATTCTACAAAGTTTTTATGTATTATTTCCTGAGTGTATTTTAATATTCATTTAGGAAACAGTGTTAATGGTCAGAAAAAGACTTAGTCAAAGCAAAGAGATATAAGCCCGGCTTTCAAATGGTAGTGTGGCCTGTCTATGTCAGATACAATATATAAAGGAGAGCACTTATTGGTTACCTTGCCTATAAACTTGCATAAACTTTAATTTTATAAACTTTTACATAAAATTTAGACAAAGCTTGAACACTTTTTTGACTTTAACAGAAATCTTAAATAACTTAGAACAGCTATAATATAATAGTATGATTGAGCCACTTATATTCAACTTAATCACACACAGACTTTTGAGATTTACTCTCCACAAACCTTCTGCAACCAACTTAGACACTCTATACTTTTTCATCCATAAACATTTCTTTCATTCTAATTTCCATACCAAAGTATACCATACCTGTAACATTTTATCTCTTTCCTACTTGCTAACCCTTTCTTACATCTGCATTTTCTGACACAATCCTTACAAAGTGTCTGATATTTTCAATTACCTCTCTTAATAAGATCAAATATTTTATGCTATTTATAGCACTTTAATTGAAACACAGCTGAAACTGTTTCTTTCTTTTTTCCCCCTAAGAAAGAGAGACAGAGAAAGAGAGAGAAAGAGAATAAACTTAGTTTTTCGTTTGGTCTTCGATGTTCCAACTCTTATTTGTGTACCTGGTGCTGGGGTTTGAACCTGCGTCCTCACACTTGCCAGGCAAGCACCATAACTGCTGAGCCGCCACTCCAGCCCCACAGCTTAAACCTTTTGTACTCTTTGTATATAGAATTAAACCTGTTAGAATTTTAACTGTTATTAATCTTGCTTTTGGTGAAGACCCAGAAACAAAGCAACCTTAAACTCCTTTTACCATTTACCAACAATTTATATAAAAACACATCTAAAAGACTCAAATAGTGTTTCTTGAGAAAACCAAAAGATTTTCAGATATTGCTTGTTCTGCACTTCCAGTTTTATTGGGAATCCCAGAGAAGTTTACAGAGAATCTACCTTGACTTTTGACTGACAGCAAGATGACATCAGACTTTCAAGTCCTTACTCCCATGACAACTCTAGGTCACTTTGGCCCATGCTGACCCGTTCTAATTGGAATGTGGTTAGGAGGGATTGTCTTTATTTCCCTGAGCAAGATCAGATCAACATTCTCTCCACTAAGGCAGAGAGCAATTGATAAGTCTCACTCCAGCAAAGTTTTCCCCAGTCTTAAATTTGGCAACCACATGGCTGACAGGGTCCCAGTATTTTTTATAGAAAGAGAGTATACAAAATGGAGTAGAAAACTCCTGGGAGAAAAGTGATAGAGCAATTGTCCATTTCACGCACCCTTCCGAAGATCCTGGGTGAATCTTTGTAAATGTAACACAGAGCATGGCTGGGTGGGTTCTGTTTTGTAAATTTGAGGACTGAAATCCTTGGACACAGGATCGGAGAAAACAAAGTAACAGGATTTAGAGTAATAGGAAGCAGAACTCCCAAAGAAGGAGGGGTCCCAAGAGAGGGACCCCTTGAGGGGTTTTTCATTGAAGAGAAGAATGTGAAAAGTTGAGCAGTTTGGGGAGAGAGAAGGTCTGGAATAGAAGTACCAAGCCTAGAGTGGAGGCCTGGACATAGGGAACCTCAGACCATTTGCCATTGCAGTGGAGAGTTTAAGATGTCTGAGAATTTGGGAGTCGAGTGTGCCATTTTTAGGCCACTGACTGCTATTGTCCAGCTTTTATTGGGGACAAGAAATATTACAGAAGAACACTAGTCTTTCAGTTTGACTGTGTCTTGGAGACCCAGGGTCTGGATATGTTTGGGAAGGAAGCCCAAGAGGGTGTCTCATAGAAGCTTTGGTGGGATCTGGCCCATGCTGAACAAGGTGGATTAAGGACGGCCCCAAGGACTCCAGTGGAGAGAAAGCCAGGAATCCAGAAGAGTCAGAGGGAGTCACTCACCCAGTAGATTATGGCTGGTGGTAGAAGTGATGTCCAGCAATGTGACTGGTCGTTAGTGGAACCGCCAAAAGAAGAGTGGTGGAGAGAGACAGAGAGACTGAGACCCCGTGGAGGTCAAGGGAAGGCCCAGAGAGAGCCACCCTTAGTGGGAACCTTGAAACACTGCCATTTTGTTTTGTTGTAAGGAGTTATCAAGATTTATTAGTATTTTTGAATCAAAGGTCCTGAATTCTGAATTCAGGCCATTGAGTAATGGAGAGGTATGGTAGAGGTGGCAGGAAAAATCAAAGCATCCTCCATTTACTCTTTACCATCTGGTGGCAGAGCCAGATCACCTGGGAGCAAGTAGGCATCCCCAACTCTGATCCCAAGGTGAGGACCCCCAGAGTCCAGAAATGAGAGAGTCTCAAGCAGGGTCACGCTCCAGCTGCCATTTCGCTATAGCAAACTTGGAGGATGCTCTGAATCTCAAATCTTGTATGAAGGAGAAGTAAAGAGTAAGGCAGATTTGGAAGGAGGAAGCATAAGAGGGAGCATGGGAGGGAGCATAAGAGCTCTGTCTTCCTGTCCCAGGTTTCTGCACCATTATGTAAGGAAAGAGATGAAATGAAGGAAATAAAGAGAGAGGAAAGCGGGCAACTCAACAGTAACACAGGTTTATTTGGGAGAAACCTGCGGAGGGGGACCTGGTGGAGTCTGGGACCCACCTGTCTCTTACATCCTGGGGTAGATATAGAGGGAATGAGGGTGGAGGGGACCACAGCAGGAATTTTCCTGGTTAAACTTGGTTTTTCAGTAGGGTGGGAATTAAATTGAGTTTTTCAGTAGAGTGGGGATCTTCTGACAAGGACCTGAGGCAACAGGTTCAGATGAGGGCCCAAGTCTGTAGATATCAAAACAGTGAGTAGGGAGATTATTGCCTAGCTGAGTGGCTTCTGGTAATTTTCCATATCCATCACTAAATAAGTTTATGGCTGTGCTTTCTGTCCCTGTACCTGCCAACTTCATAGGCAGAAGCTGTGTTCCTACAGCAAGGATCTCCCTTACCTCTGGCCATCTATTTCCCAGAAGTCCCCAACCAGCCAAACAGGATGCAGAGTGTGTACGTGGCTCAGTATGCTCTTGTCATGACATTGGTAAAACTCAAAGCTGAGTCACTGGTGTCATCTTCAGAGGTCATGAATAGCTCTCTCACTTGAATGCCAGAAATTCTCTTGCAAAGCAAATTTATTCAGTAGACGTATCTGCATCAGAGACTTTTCATCAGGAAGACTGTAAAGAGCCTTCCCAGTCTTCTCTAGGATAATCTAGGGAACTGGATCACTAGAGAAAGCACACCCTTTCCTTTACTACTTCTTGGACTCAGTGTCCATTCCCTGTACTTCCAGATGCATCATATACACAGTTACAAATTGTTGTCAGCCCTTGACCTCTTTACTCTGCCTGGTGCTATGCTAACCAGGGTCTGTATGTGATTTCATTTAATCCTCAATATTGTGAGTTTAGGAATCATCATCATCCATGTTTTGCCCACACACACACACACACACACAAAAACTAAGATAAACTAATTCTCTTTTCCAAAATCAACAACTGCCAAGAGATACAGTAGCTACCCTCCCAAGCTCACTTCTATTCCTTTTAGCCATGGGATCTGTGTTGCCAAACTCAGGTCAGATGAGAAACCTTACATACAAACCTTATTATGTTGTCATAATTGTTATTTATTTCCATCCTGATACTGACCACTTTTCCTGTGAAAAATCAAGATGTAAGAATATAAAAATGCCAGGACACAACCCAGAAGTATGAGACATTGTATTAGTTTTCTATGGCTGCCATAATGGATCATCACAAATTTAGTAGCTTAAAATAACACAAGTTTAGTATTTTATAGTTTTGGAGGTCAAAAGTCCAAAATAGATCTCACCAGGCTAAAATCAGGGGTCATCATAGCTGCACTCCTTCTGGGAGCTCCAAGAAAAAAATCTGTTTCCCTGCCTTTCCTAGCTTGTGGATCCTTCCTCTATCTTCAAAGCCAGCAAAGGCTGACCAAATCTTCTCATATTGCAGTGTTCTGATGCTCTCCTGTCTCTCTTTTCCAAAGTTAATAACCCTTATTGGGCTCACCAAGATAAGCTGGGATAATCGCCTTATTTTAAGGTTAGCTGATTAGCAGCCTTAATTCCACCAGCTACTATAATAATGCCTCTCTGACAAGTATAATATAATATATTCACAGGTTTCATGGATTTAGGACATGGATATCTTAGAGAAGGGGGCATTATTTTGACTACTAGTGTATATATCAGAAACCAGGGTTAAAGATATAATACAACATTTTCTTAAGGCCAATAAATACATGAGAAAAATGTTCAACTAGCAATGAGAGAAATGCAAATCAAAACTACATTAAGATTTCACCTCACTTCAGTCATAGTGGCAAAGATCAAGAATACAAACATCAACAGATGGGAGAAAGAAACACTTGAACATTGTTGGTGGGACTGCAGACTAGTACAACCACTCTGGAAAGCAGTATGGAGACTCCTCAAAAAATTAGGGATGGAACCACTATATGACCCAGCTATCCCACTCTTGGGTATGTTCCCAGAATTAAAATTAGCATGTAACAGTGACACAGCTTCATCAATGTTTATAACAGCACACTTCACAATAGCTAAACTATGGAATCAACCCAGATGCCCTTCACGGGATGAATGGATCAAAAAACTGCAGCATATATATACAACAGAGTTCTACACAGCATTCACAAAGAATGAAATCATGGGATTTGTGGGTAAATGGATGGAAATGGAGAAAATTGTGCTAAGTGAGATTAGCCAAACTCAGAAAGTCAAAGGTTGAATGTTTTCTCTCATATGTGGAAACTAGTGTAAAATAAAAGATAGGGCAAAAGGTAGTCAAGTTTATATATTAGACCCAACAAACTCAGAGTAATATACAATCTGGGGCAAGTATAGTTATGTAAGGGGAAAGGAGGGCAGAGAAGAGTGTGGGTGGGGAGGGATAAGGGCATTATAAATACTGTATGGTATAC
The DNA here is from genome assembly GCA_004027875.1 of Aplodontia rufa. NCBI lineage: Eukaryota > Metazoa > Chordata > Mammalia > Rodentia > Aplodontiidae > Aplodontia > Aplodontia rufa. Next base: position 72,385 of record PVKS010001538.1, read on the forward strand.
TTCACACCCCTGAGATGATGAATTCTATTCATACGGGCATTTAAAACTAGAAAATGTATATATACATTTGTAAGTGGGGGGAGATCAGTAGAGATAAGAGACAGGGAAAGGGTGGTGGGCAGGATGCTGGATAAGAAATGGGTCCAAAGGACACTATCGTAATGTGTGCAGATATGAATGTGTAACAATAAATCCCTTCATTATGTAAGACTATAGTGCACATAAATAATGAAGTCTAGTATAAAAAAAGACATAATAGGACATTTTCTCAAAGTGTACAATGATTATCTTATTGGGGTTACTTTGACAATCCAAATTAAAGCAAACAAATAAAAAACCTTTTCCTTAATTTCATAGTAACTTGATATGCTTTGATGTATGAAATGAGGACGTCAGTTCTGCTAAATTCAAAGTGCACTGGTCCTAAAGTTGCTCTGTGAACTCTTTCAGCTAATAGACGGCAAAGATGTAAAGGAGCTGAATGTTCAGTGGCTCCGAGCACACCTGGGCATTGTGTCCCAGGAGCCCATCCTGTTTGACTGCAGCATTGCAGAAAACATTGCCTATGGAGACAATAGCCGTACTGTGTCACAGGAAGAGATCGTGAGGGCAGCCAAGGAGGCCAACATACACCACTTCATCGATTCACTGCCTGACGTAAGTCTCTTTCCATATTAAGATCCCAGAGCATGTAGCAACCCTCCCAATCCCCTGGGCCTATAATTTGATTTCTAAAGGGCTGCTTTCTCAAAGGTGAGGAGAAATTAGAAACCAAAACACACATACCCTTCATCTGTATACAAGAATCTGGCCACACATCCTATCCTGGTCAGATGTTATATTTACCACATTGCCTAACTCGCCTCATAATAAAGGGGTGAAAGTGTTGGACAGCTTTGGGTTTAGGAGAGAAGAATTTCCCAGGTGGAGGAAATCTAAAAGAATTCTTTAGCTTCTAGGTATGAAGTTCCACCTCCTTCTGTGCAATGTCAGGGAGGCCTTTCTCTCCAAGTCAAGTACAGGGCCTATGAAAGTGCTGCTCCTGGTCCTGCCAAGGAAGCAGGATGATCATGACTCCCCACTTCTCTGTTTCTCTTCCTTCTGCCTCTTATAGCTCTCCAGGCTTCTAGCCTCATTCTGTGGAGTCAGGGCAGGCAGAGAGAGTTGGACCTGTGTGGGAAAGATGGCTCTCTGAATAGGGTTGAGCCACTGGAATGACCATGGTATTGTGTACATTTCAGGGGCCCCAAGCTCTGTTTATAGGGTGAATTGTTCAAATCTTCCCTGGACAGTTGTCTTATGGACATTCTCTGAATCCCTCTAGGAAGTTAGATCAGTGGAACCTCTCACCCTCTCATAGGCCCTCTATTTTGAAATGCATCTCAGCTTAGATAGTCTACTTCCTCCTTCCCATCATCATTAGTTATTAGTTATGTTCTGTATTACAAGGAAGTACCCTCTTAAAAAACAAAGTTGAGTAGCCTCAAAATGGTGGGGAAGATAATCTTTTTTTTTCCATTTAATAATTTTCCCTTATTTTTTGACTATACATTTTATTTTTTATTCATTTTTTTATTCATTAAGATAATCTTACAATTAGGAGGGAATCATTATCATATAATCAAGAGCAAATGTATAATGACAGAGCAAGCCAAGGCTAATGCATGGTTCCCCCCCTTGGATTCCCCATGATTTCATGTTTCCCCTTACTTAACCCCCATGTTAATTGGATTTCTCATGGAAGTTGAAGGTTCCCCACTGAATTGATTCCCCCATACTCCCTCCCTCCAGCCTCCTTGATAACCTTCCTCTTCCCTCCTCACTTTTCTGCCACCCTCCCTTTATCCCCCAGCATCATAGGCAAGGAAGCCCCTGCTCGTGTAAAAATTCATACATGTTGAGATTAGTATTAGCTTAGCCATGTATCATACCCAGATGCCCCTCACTTAACAAGTAGATTCAAAAAACTTTGGTACATGTATACAATGGAATTCTACTCAGCTATTAGAGAAAATGATATTATGACATTTGCAGCCAAATGGATGGAGATGGAAAAAATTATGCTAACTCAGAGACTCAAGGGCCAAATATTTTCTTTCATTTGTGGAAGCTAGAATACAATCGGAAGAAGTATGATAGTCAGGGACGATTATCTTGGGGAGAGATGGCATCTAAGATTTCAGTTTTCCTATTTCAGTTTTCCTTTGGCTCTCTTTGGAAAATGCAACTCCCAACCAAAGACCCCAGGGAGGAGGCACTGTCCTCTCCTTTAACAGTCTAGTCCAAACATGAAACTTTGACTCTTCTTCAGGTTAGAACCTTTAAAGTATAAAATTCCAAGCCCTTTACTAATAAGAAATCAGTGGTTATCAAAATATGAACATTGATCAACGTTGCCTAAAAGCTTGTTAGAAATGCACCCTAGCTCTTCTAAATAAGAAACTTTGGAGGTAGAGTCTGCATTGTAACAGCCCAGATAAGACTAATGTAGTCTATAAAACACAAACACAGTACCAATTTTCAGCTCTTTAAATGCATCCTGTCCCTCTCCTATTTGTCTACCATAGGAACCTTCCTTTCTGGACTCCTGGTCTCTGTCACACAAAGCACACCCATAGGCATCATGACTCTTGGGCAGTGTTCATACTAGCACACTTAAGTCCTGTTATCTATCAAAGGATCCACATCTCGTGAGTGGTTAGTACTGGAATTTACTTTATTCTGTAGGAAGCTGCTTTAGTGCCCTCCTTCCTACAGAGTTTCAGCGCTGCTCTAATCTGCCTAAGCAGCATCAGTGCTCTGCCAATGAGAACTGTAATCCCTGCCCTCATGGGAGACAGACTTCCATGCACCTGCCTTCTGACGAGCCACAGCTCAGGAATGGAGCAATCTAGAGCATGTACTAAAACTTTGCCAAGGGGTCTTTTCTTTCCATCTGTAGATGTAGACCTTGTTCTGAGCACCCTAGAACTAGGGTTGGCAAATATAGCAAATAAAAACCCTACAAAGAACATGAATTTTGCAGTCAGACCATGTCTGACTGTAATTTCAGCCCAAGAAGTGCCTGAAAATTAGAAGATAACACTGCTTCCTAGCTACATGTGTTGCCACATGCACTTCCTCATTCCTCTGTATTCACTTTGACTCCTGCCCCTGTCATTGTGATGAATGGTAGAGACAATTCTCTACTGTGGGAATCAGTATGGGAAGAACTCCTTAAAAAAAAAAAAATAACTTCTGTTTTCAAAATTGGATATCAAAGTTAGATTCCTTGGTATCCATTAAAATTATTGAAGTGTTGGAGATCGTTTCATAAATAAACCAAAGGACTAATATCCCAGGAATTTCTTTATTTTCTCTTTAAAATCATGCAGAGGGTGTCACCTGCTGGTTATAAATAAAAGTAGCTTCAATTATTATGTACAGCCTGTTCAAATCAAATTTCCTTTTTCCTACCAATCTTTGTCCCAAATGTAATGAAACGAGAAGATGGAAGATAAAATGGTGACAATATTATTCTTAATAAAAATTCTGATATATTTACACTAAAATACATAATTTTAAGGCCCACATGTCTGTTTTCAAAAAAGAAAGATTAAACCTACCATCTCAGGCTTCTTTGTTGTTTAACTCTGCACAAGCTCATCCTTAACTTATGAACCTAAATTTTTCTGATTATCCTACCAGAAAATTTTCCCATTTTCTGTGAGCAGATTGTGTGTTTGAACTTTATGATCTGTTCTACTTTCGTAATAACCAAATCCTGTTTACAGAAATACGACACTAGGGTTGGAGACAAGGGGACTCAGCTCTCTGGTGGGCAGAAGCAGCGTATCGCCATAGCACGTGCTCTTGTGAGACAGCCACACATTCTGCTTTTGGACGAAGCTACATCAGCTCTGGATACAGAAAGTGAAAAGGTAAGGGTTTACACTGCATTCATACACACTTGAATCTGTGTCCTTGGAAGGTTTAAACTTACACTTTTCTCTGCTGTAGTAGAGAACAAAATTCATCCCGATGTGTTGGTTGTTGCTTATGTCAACTTTCAGTGGAATGTAAACTCTCTGTAGCTGTTATTTAGGAGCTCTAGATGATATAAAGCAGATTAGTCTTAGAACACATGTGCTCCAACAAAGCAGCTCTGCATCACTTTGTGTTCAGCTAAGACTCTGCATTCAGGAGGTAGATTTCCCGTATCTGCTGGCCGCATCTTCTGGGTACCTGCAGGAAGAGGTGGGATGGAAAGAGGAGATTAAAATCTGGCTGTACCATAAGATACATGTTGGTGATCATTTTCAGTTTGAGGAAAGGTTAAGAATCCAGTTATCTGAAAGAGACTGGCTATGTTTTCTGTCTTTAAAAAAATCCTAAAATTTGGGGCTGGAGCCATGCCTCAGCCATTAGAGCCCTTGCCTGGCATGCATGAGGCCCTGGATTAGAACCCCAGCACCACATATGCTGGGTGTCAGAGAAACTAGAACCAGATGAAAAATAAATAAAATTGATTCTCTCTCTCTCTCCCTCCCTTCCTCACTCTCTCTCTAAAAGGCAAAATAAATCCTAAAATTCAAGGAAGCCAAGTTTGTTCCTTTGCTCAGGCTTCCTGAATTTGCTGTGGAATTGGATTGTAGGGCTTCTTTTAGGGAGGCACCTTTGGAAACATGTTTAAATGATTGGATGGACTGTATTTACTGCTGTAGCTTTAGAAATAGACATCTCCTATCTCAGAATCAATCCAAACCGGTATGACAGATACCTCAGTTTCTAAAATTTGTTGTATTTCACTGATACCACTGTCAAAGAAAAAAAAGGATATAATAGTGAAATGGTGGAGCTTGTTACTGAGAAGGGTATTATCATAATTAATTTGTGTGACTATCGTCAACAGGTTGTCCAGGAAGCCCTGGACAAAGCCAGAGAAGGCCGCACATGCATCGTGATTGCTCACCGCCTGTCCACCATCCAGAACGCAGACCTGATAGTGGTGTTTCAGAACGGCAAGGTCAAGGAGCATGGCACGCATCAACAGCTGCTGGCACAGAAGGGCATCTATTTTACAATGGTCAGTGTCCAGGCTGGAGCAAAACGCTAGTGAACTGTGACCATGTAAGATGTTAAATTTTTTTAAATGCCGTATTTAAACACAAATATTAATCAAAGTTTTTTTTTAAGAAGTGCTTATTGGAATACATAATTATGTGTTTAACATTTCCTGCCACAATTGAACATTATTTCATCAAGTTCAGAATCTTCAGAGACTTCATAACTAGAGGAGAGACGGAAACATTATCGTCAAATGTGGGGGAGATAGTAGTTGAATTGCATCATAGAATTCATAAAAGGATTTCAAGCAGATTTGTTTTTGATGAAGTATGTAATTTTGTTTATACTTTTTCATTTGAACTGTAACTGACTGCCTTGCTAAAAAGAATATATAAGTAGCAAGAAGCACTGAAGTGTTTGCATAAAGAGCCTATAATAAAACTAAACTTTCATATGATTGGAATTATTCAAAATGTGTCTGTTTAATACATAAATTTGTATATATAACATATGTACACACATATACATCCATACATCCTTCTAATTAGAATATTGTAGTTAATGTGAGGTTTTAAAAGTGGATTCTTCAAAAACCCATTCATTTTGGAGGAACTGTTTAATTCCTATTCTATATGTCTTTTCACGTTGGGTCTCACAGAACTGTCTGGCTTCCTTCCTCTTGGACTTGATCCTGCCGATTCTTGCATTTTCATATTCTCATGCTCTCAAGCCTATCACACAGATCAATATAATACAAGATTTTGGGAGGTAGAATGAACTGCAGTTTTGAAGTGTATATTACACAGATATACCATGAATATTTTGTGTTGCTCTTATAAAGTACCTTTCAAGGATTTTTTAATTTTTACACTTTTAAAACACAATTATTCTTTTTCTGTCTTGATAATAAATAACAATTCTCACCAATTAAATCCTTCTTCCAAAGGTGAGCCTCCTGATTTTCAGATATTTAAAATGTACCATGAGTGTGAATACATCTGGATACAAATATAAAAAGAAAAAATATTACAAAGACTGGTACTCTGACCACAAAAAGTTTAAACTTAGCCCAAAAGCAGTATAAATAAGAAGGAAAGTCACAAGCTGTGGCCCATATTTATTGTAAGCAATTGGAACTTCTAAAAAGACCAAAAAGACATTTTCTCCAAGAAAAAATGGGCAAAAGATATAATCAAGTAACTCCCAAAGATGAAAACATGAGAAAAAGTGGTTACCTTCAATAATCAAAGGCAGATTAAAACAAAATAGGGTTTTTTGCCTAGTAACTTGATGATAAATTTTAACAAATACTGTAATAAACCTTATTGGTTAGCTTGGTCATTGATATAAATTTCAATCATTATTTAACAATGTAACCAAAGTTTTTAAAATGCATATCCTTTGAGATAGCAATTCCAATTACAGGAATTTAGTTAAGAGATACATAAAATGATGCTAATTTTAGCATTATGTATAATATTGCAAAATGAAAATATCTAAATGTTTAGCAGTAAGAAATTATGCACTAAATTTTGGTGAATTTATAAAATGGAATACTAAAAAATTAAATTGGAGAGAAGGCCTGATAGCCAAATAGAGGTACACAACATTTGTCTCCTCCTCCACAAAGAAAAACCAGAATAACAAGTAAAAAGCTGCATTTTGAACCAAATCTCACTAGAATTCAGCATGAGAGAAAGACACTCATAAGAGACCTAGGATAGTGGCATAAAGAGTGGAAAAAGGTGTACTGACATTCTTAATCCTGTTTGGCCAGCTGAGGGAGACTCCCCACAACAGTACAGAGGGTGAATGAGAGAGTTCCAGCAGAACCCGCGGTTGGGGTTGGGGGGCAACATCTCCACAGACAGCAGCAACCCTAGTGACAAGAAGGAAGGCTTGGAGCTCAGTTCAAGGAGTTTCCTGGAGTCTGCACTGTAGCTTTGCTATAGAGAAGGAACTTAACGTGACAGTGCCATCCCAACCTCTGCTCAACCCCCAGATCCCAGGCTGCTGCAGAGTAAAAAATACTGGGAGCAGAACTACACTGCTTCCCTCATCACTCTAATCAGCCTAGACCACATTGTTAGTTTGGACTGATGTGCCACCCTAATTGACCTGAACTGCCACTGTAATCTGCCCAAGCTACAGTTAGCTGAAATGCTGTCCTAATTGTCCCAAGCCATGCAGTCAGTCCAAGCCACCTCCATGATTGGCCTGAGCTGCCATCCTCTGCTGGGCCACAATGTTCCACACTTCGTGCCCCTAATAACACAGTTGGCTTCTAGTCACCATAACCACAGCTGGGCTCAAGGGCATGCCACTACTGCTGAGGAAACATTCACTATGATTGTTTCCTGTGCCACCACTTCCACTGCTGGAATGGTCACACAGTGGGGGCCCCACCCCTATTTCTGTGTGTACCACACCTGCCTGGGCCACTAGAACACCTAAACCATTAAGGCACCTGGAGAAAGTAGGGCTCCCATCACACACACTGTGCCGAAACCCACTGATTTCAGCCAAAGAAGCTACAGGAGACTATCCTGTGGAATACCCAACTGAAATCAAAGCTAAAAAAGTTTACCAAACTGACATCCAAGACATATATCCGTAGGAGAAAGCCATTTACTAAAAAAGCCAGCTAATAAGAGTGGTAGTGACAACCAATCCACTAAATGCACAAATCTCAACATAGGGTGGCTAAAAATATGAAAAATAAGTCCAAGGTCTGCTGACTCCATTATAGCAGAGGATAGCTCAACTCCTGATGGCCAGGAAGCAGGGAGAAAGAGCAAGGGGAAGGGGCCACAGAGAAGATGAACTCTCCCAGAGCATGTGCCCAGTGACTGAACTCCAGTCACTCTCCACCTACCTGCAGTTACAACCCAAATAGTATATTCAAATTAAGATGGACTGATTTGGTTGAAGCTCTCATAATCTAATGTTTACCTCTGAATATCCCTGCATTAACACAGGAGCTTGGGGGAATACCTCATTTCCAAATCATATTTTGCCCCTGACTTCCAAAAGCTCACACTCATCTCACAATGCAAAATACATTTACTCCAAGACTCCCCATAGTCTTAACAGTTTTGTTTCAGCAATTCCCAGAAGTCCAAGTCCAAAGTCTCCTCCAAGACTTAAGGCCAACTCTTGACTGTGAGCCTGATGCGGAGTTTTTGAGATGAGGCCGGATTCTCTATTCCCACTGGCAAATGGAGTCTGGGCTGACTACAGATTCCAGTGGCCAAAATAGCCCACTTCTAGTGTTTGCAGCTATTCCCAGTTAAAACTGGGAATTTGGGCTAGCTGCAGGTTTCTGCAGCCAAGATAGTGTTAGCAGCTCCCCAGCTAAAAGCTGGGTATTGCAGCTCTTGGTGCAGTGGAAATTCACCCCAGGAATTCGGTGCCAATCTTCTGGGTTCTTGTCTCACAAATTTGAAGAATAAAATCCACAGACAACCACAGGAAGAGTAAGAAGGAGTAGGATTTATTTAAGGAAGGAGAGCAGAGACTCCACAAAGTGGAGGGGTACCTGGAAGCAGGACACCGTCTAAAGGAGGTCAGGCCAGGGGTTATATTGATTTGAGGTATGAGCATAATTAACATTCATGCAAAGCAGGCATTGAGAAATGCATCTACATCATTGGTTGAAACCTACACAAAACAGGCATTGAAACTAAGCATCAAAGTCATTGGTTAAAATCTATGCAAAACAGGTAGAAATCCTTTCCAAGTTCCCATCTTTGTCCACCTCCACTTCTTAGTTTTACCCCCTCTGGGACAAAGGAGTTGTTCCCACAGGTGAGCCTCATGGTCACTTGTATATGAAGGCCCTGAGTCTGCCCTGTCAATCACTGTCTACTGGGCTAGCTTTTATGAGGCCCTTTGTCCTTTTTCACTATCTCTCCTAATCTGTCTCAGGCCCATGTATATATCAAACTCAAGTTACATACATCCAATATATAATGGCAGAGAATAAACATTCCTATTCCAAAAGGAAGGAATAAGAGTATACAAAGAAGGGATGGGATCAAACAAGACTGAAACCCTACTGGACAAATTCTGTACCTCCGTATCTGGTATCCTGAGCAGGATGCAGAGATGTGTTCTCCAAAGGGATTGGGTAGCTCTGCCCCTTTGGCCTTGCTGGTTGCAGCACTCATTACTTGTCTTTAAGCCTGGATCTTTTTCTTTTTTAAAAGAGAGAGGGAGAGAGTGTGAGAGAGACAGAATCAATTTTATTTAGCTTTTCATCTGGGCTTTGTTTCTCTGACACTTAGTTGTGTATGTGGTGCTGGGGTTTGAACCCAGGTCCTCACACTTGCCAGGCAAGCACTCCAACTGCTGAGCCACCACTCTGGCCTTAGCCTGGATCTCTTCACAGCTGGCAGGTTTCCTTGTCAGACAGTCCATGTTAGTAGTATCCCTTAATTCCTGGGGTCTCCATTCCAGTTTTGGCTTCACTTTCTCCTTCACAGCCTGATGCCTCACCCTCTTCAGGACAACCTCAAGGGATTCTGACCTTGTTACACTTTTCCTGGCCACCTAGGCCTTCTTTTGAAACCTTCGTAGAAGCCTTCACGGTCTCCTAACTCCAGCATCCTGCATTCATGCAGAACCAGCACCATGTGGACGACACCAAGGTCTGCAGCCAGCTTGAGCAGTAGCTAAGCACCCGGGGACCCTGACTGCAGTGGCCTCTGGCTGAGTAGCTGAGCACAGCAAAACAATTTCCAAGGCCCCCCTGTGTGAGCAGTGTGCCTCCACAACTCTTCTCAAAGGAATTTTCACTTCTACACACTTAAGCCTGAAATGTGTGTGGTCTTTCAAATTCCTGAAATGCCCTCAAACTATCCTTCCTATTGTCTCTGTGCAAAGTACTTCTCTTTTGTTGTGGTAACCTCTTCAACAACCACACCTTCCTTGGTCTCCTTTTAACAGGCACTTTTCTAGCAAAACAGCAAGTTTTTTTTTTAACTTTTATTTTTTGTTAAGAGTATATAGAGATACAAATGAGAGGGAAACATTATCAAACCATCAATGACCAATGTATATATACATAGTTATCCAGGGCTAATGCCATAACATGGATGACCACCTTGGGTTTCACCTGTTGCAGTTTCCCCCAGAAGAACTCATGTGTTAAATGGGTATCTTGTGGAGGAATGACATTGGCTTCTGAGATAGTTTCCCTATATTCCCATTCTCCAGTATCCTTCAAATACCCTCCCCCACCCCCTCCCCCTCCCTACACCTCCAAGTATCCTAGGGAGCCATCCCCCTATTACGCTGACAATCATACAAATTTGAAGTTATTGTTAAGTTAGCCGTTTAACCTACTGCTTCCCCATGTATTCTAGCTTCCACAGATGAGAGAAAACATTCAGCCCTTCAGTCTCTGAGATTGGGATACTTCACTTAGCATAATTCCTTCCACCTCCATCCATTTGATATCAAAAGCCATAATATCGTCTTCTCTAATGGCCAAGTAGTATTCCATTGTATATATGTACCATAGTTTTTGTATCCACTCGTCGAGTGAGGAGCATCTGGATTGGTTCCATAATCTAGCTATAGTAAATTGAGCTGCTATAAACATTGAGGAAGCCATATCACTATAATACACTGATTCTAACTCTTTTGGGAAAATCCCCAGGAGTGGGATAGCTGGGTCGTAAGGTGGTTCCATCCTTAATTTTTTAAGGATTCTCCACACTGCTTTCCACAGTGGCTGAACCAGTTTGCACTCCCACCAGCAGTGTGACAGTGTTCCTCTTTTCCCACAGCCCCTCCAGCATCAAAACAGCAAGTTTTAAAAACCCTTTCATTCTGCTCTCTGCTCCTGATTTTCCCAACATACCTGGTTAAACACTGGTGACAATGTGTATACTACCTCTTGAATACTGTGCTACCTTGAGATTTCCTCTGCCAGATTATTTAGTCCATCGTCTTTAAATTTAGCTTTACACAAAGTCTCATATCATGGGTAAAGTGTATCAACTTATTTGCCAGAACAACATGAATCACCTCTAATCCAATTCCCAGTTGGGTCCTTGTTTGCTCTGAAACATAATGAGCACAGTCTTTATTGTCCCCATTCCTATCAGCATTCTGGTCACCACCAGAATTATCTCCTAAACTCTACTTACAACAGTCTAAGGCCTTTCCATCCTGCAACTCCAAACTCTTCCAAACTTCTTCCACAAATCAGCTCCTAAGGCTTCCAAACTACACGATCAGGTTAGGATAGCAGTGGTCCCACTTCTCAGTATCAATTTCTGTGTCAGTCAACTTTATGTCTCTGTGACCAAAATACCCAACAAGACCAATTAAGAGGTGGCAAGGTTAATTTTGAGCTCATAGTTTCAGAGATTCAGTCCAGTCGATAGCTGAATCCACTGCTTTGGTCCAAAGGTGAGGCAAAACACTACAGCAGAAGGGTGGCAGCAAAGGAAAGCCACTTAACCCATGGTATCTGGGAAGCAAGGAGGGAGGGGCTACAGGGAACATGAACACTTCCAGGGCACACCCCCAGTGACCCAACTCCTCTAGCTATGCCCCTCCTCCTTTCAGTCACCACCCAGTTAGTCCATTAAAAAACCAGGATGGACTGATTAGATCATGGCTTTCATAATCTAATGATTTTACTTCCAAATATTACTGTATTAACACAGAACCTTTTGGGAAACATTTCATATGCAAACCATGACAGACACAGAGACTGAAAATGAAAGGATGGAAAAAGAGTTCTATGCAAAATGAAACCAAAAATAAGCAGGAGTAGTTACACTTTTACCAGACAAAATAGACTTAAAAACTGCTAGAGACAAAGAGGTCACTATGTAATTATCAAAGGATCAAACAGGAAAATATAAAGATTATGAATGTTTACGTACCTAATGCTGGAGCACCCAGTTTTATAAAACAAATATTATTAAATCTTCAGGGAGAGAGATGCTCCAGTAGAATAATAGTAAAAGACTTCTATAACCCCCCCTCTTTTAACAAGGCGCCTCCCCGAGTTTTTCTTCCCAGCTCGAATCTTCCTGGCTCTAATCGTCCCGGCTCTAACCTTCCCACAGGCACAAACATACACCCAATGACCTACTTTCACCACTGTCCTTGGGGCAGAGAACCAATCAGCATCTGCCCCCTGCTGTAACTACCCCAACCCCCATGAAAATCCCCTATAAATGCTCTTGTACACCCGCAATAAGGGGGAACCCATCTCCGATGATTGGTTTTGGTCTTGGTGCACAGGTTTAATCCTTTCATTGGTGCCGTGACTTGGATGGGGGAATAACCTCAGCCACTTGAGGACCCCCTCCGCTCACATGACCAAAACCTCTCGTCCTCGTCCACCTTCTCGCTACCTGGCAACCAACATGGATTACCTCCTAGGTGAGTCATTCCCCAAGAGGTTACCGCCCTCAGCCTGACCACAGCAGAATACATAACCATAATCATCCAGCATCCCCCTCCCAACATGGGAGACTACATCCCACCTAGGCCTTTGTGGCCACAAACGACTCCTAGAAACCTCATCCACCCTTCAGCTCATTAGCTAATGGGAAGGAGGTGAAGAACAGACCCCCTCTCCTCCTTCACTCCCTCTCCTCCAACTTTACTCCTTTACTCCCTCTCCTCTGAGTCCGTCTCCGAAAAGCCTGGCGTCAGGTACTCCTCGACCTCCGGGCACTTGCCCGGCAGAAGGATCCTTGGGTGATGACCTGATTATCCTTTCTGCCTCCGGCTCCACTGAGCCTTGCGGATGGTTTACCCTTTGGGGACGCCCAAACTGGTCCTCAGTTCTTTCAGTTCCGGTCCGGAGCCACTGTTCCTCCTCAGTCGCTGTTCCTTCTCCTCCTTCCTTTTTCCTTGATTATGGGAGCCTCTTCTTCCCTCCCAAATGACTCCCCTTTAAAATGTTTACTTTCTAATTTGAATCACCTTTTTCTCACACTGGACATAAAACCTAAAACTCTCATCAAATTTTGTACCCAAGATTGGCCCAATTACCTGCTAGACAATCTCAATCGATGGCCCACTAAGGGATCCTTAGATCCACAAATTCTCCAAGATTTATTCAATTACTGCAAGCGCTCGAAAAAGTGGAAGGAGATCCCCAGGATTTTTCTCTCCTTCGCTCTCACCCCAAACTATGTGCCACTTGTAGCCCCAACCAGGTCCTCCTTGCCTGCAAACCTAAACCTACTGACAGGTCCTTGGGTCCTCTTCCCTGGACCCACATTACCCTCATCCTCTCCTATTGTCCGGGTAGAAATGAAAACCATACTCCCACGGAAACCCCCCCTCACCTGTTCCATAGATGGATTCCCTTTTTCTCATTCCTTCCTGGTAATGCCTCAATGTCCAGTACCACTTCTCAGCAGAGATATCCTTTCAATCTTCAAGGCCACTATCTCTGTACAACCTCCATCCTCTCCCACCGCTCACTTCTTGATGACCCTCCTGACGGAGGACCTTACAATCCCCTCCCCACACAGCCCAAGCCGCTTCAACCGGCCTACAACCCATCATACAGGACCTCCTAAGAATGGGGATGTATCCGACCCACTCACTCTCCCTTTAACACCCCCATATTGGCTGTAAAGAAATACAACTACACCTGCCGGTTAGTACAGGATCTCCGCCTCATAAAATTCATAGGCACCTCCATCACTAATACCAGGCTCATTTCTCATTTGCTCGAAAGCCTCCAGACTGCTCTCCATACTTGAAATCATTCACTGCAAGTTTTATCAAACTGATTCCTCCCCCATTACTGTCCAGAACTCCAAGGCCAACCATGCTGCAGGAGCAACTGCTCTCCAGACACCTGCTCCCTCCTCCTCCCCCATTACTATGGGAACTCCAAGGCCAACTATGCTGCACCAGCAGCCCCCCTCCCCTATACTTGTGCTCACATCCCCCGAGGAATCACATGAACACCCTTTCCACTTCCTCCACTCCTTATTTCACTCCAGTCCCCAAAGCCTTGAGGTCTTCTTCCATTCCTTTTTTCCTCTCTTTACAGAAGATAAGACTCTTTTGCAGCGCATTTCTGTGATTTGCCACATTTGCCAATGAACAAATTCCAATGCACCTCTACGGCCTAAACCCTTCCCTTCACACCAAGCTCGCAGACACACCCCCACTGCCAACTGGCAGCTTAAACTCCACTTCTCCCATATCTCCTTTCTTGAGTCTATATCTAAAGACGACCAAAACACAGACTAAGGAGGCCTTTAACCCCCCTCCTTTTCCCCCTTTATTGCTGCCTCCTCTCCTTACTACTGCTGACTGCCCTCTACGGGGCTGCTCAAATACCATCTATCTTTCTCTCCCTGCAGCTACAGAACTGTTCCAACATGCCACACGCCCCTATATCTGCTTCTTGTATGACCAAACAAAAGATTACTACACATGGTAGGCAGACACTTATGGAGGGTGTCCCTATTGGTCCTATAAGATCCATGATGCATACTTAAGGCAATTAAACCAAAACATGTTTCAATATGTACGCAGTACAAATGCCTACAACATCACAATCAAAGACCCCTGGGACCCTCGCTAGGCCTCCAGCACCTCAGCATCCTTTTACTGTAATGGCTACGCTTCCACCCCCTATGGATCTCTCCATATTTCTTGTGAATACATCTCTATAGACACACAGATCTCTCAAATGTCCACTGACATCCAGTACTCAGATCAGGTCATAATGCAGACACTCCAGAATTCATCTTCCCCCTATAGCTCATTTTATTCCTGGCTCCATATATTGTCAGACATATATTGTCAGACTTTCCTTAATCACACTTTCTCAGCTGCCAGTCTAGCTGATTGTTTCCTTTGCGCATCTCTAACCTGGCCTTTACTAGCTGCAGTGCCCATCAGGGTTTCTAAACTACACCTTTGGTTCCCAGGGATAAGCTCCAGCCCCTCATAAACTAAATTTTAAAAATTAGAAACCCATAGAGGTTCCTTTTATAAATCAGTCTTGGAGCACTGGTACTGTTTCTCTTGGCAATTTCATTTTGTATTTTTCAACTGCTTTGACTTAAATAATCTCACCTTATGGTAATTAAAAACATTGGAGGTTTCTTCAGGATTGTATCAGAAAACAAATTTAAGAAAGGGTCAACAAGTAGGAAAAAATCTAAAAGGTTATAGGCATGGACATTTACTTTGATATGGAAATTAGAATGAAAGGAATGTTCCTGGGTATGAAGAAATATAATGTCTAAGTAAGTCGCAGAAGGTTTGTGGAAGGTAAATTTCAGAAGTTTGTGTGTTACATTAAATTGAATAACTGTAAGTAAGTTTACAGGCAGGGTAACTGTATCTGACATAAAAGGGTCACTGCCATTTAAAAGCCTGACTTATCTGTCTGCTTTGACTGTTTTCCTGATCATTAACACTGTTTCATAAATGTATATTCAGATAGACTCCAGAAACAATACATGAGAACTTTATAAAAGCTTTTAAGAGGCAAAGACACGCCATCACCTACAGGACAGCACTGTTACTGATCCTAATTAAACAAAAAGGGTAACTGTAAAGCTGTAACAATATTTCTACTTTAAGACTGGTGAAACTGGCCTGCTGGATGTTAAATACCAAATCAAGGAGACCAAAGTTAAGACAGTTAAAGGGCTAAGGAAAAATAGTCAATATTTTGACCCTTGCCCTGTTTGGTCAGCCAAAGCTCAGGGGACAATGGAACTTCGATACAGGCTTAACAACTTTGGGTAACAAGACCTCCTGATCAGGGGGATCAGGTAACCCTAGAGAACAGGAAGTCAACCAGTGAACACATTGCAAAAAGGGTGATCGTTCATGGACAATGTCCTTGATGCTTCCAAGCGAAGCCACATGTGGTCAGCAAGACCCTGATCTATCCCTAGCAGATGGCACAACTGGTAAAAGAGCCAAAGGCTTTTCACAAGTTCCTCAAGAATAACCCTGACAAACAGCTGACTGGTTGCAATAGACAGGAACAAAATCAATTTTGATTAAGTTGGTCTTAAACACCTGGCAGGAGAGTATAACCAAACTCAATCCTCCTTGGATATTTACCAACAAAGGCAATGGCTTTTTTCTAAATGCCAGTTTCAGAGGGAGTTCCGCTAATCTGATTTGTTCAGAACACCCTCTCTAGGACAAAACAGGCCATTTTCTATCCATGGTGGTCGGACTCCACCTAGCCTCCTCACTCACTGCCTTCGAATTGGGGGCAGGAGGATGAAGTCAGTCTCTGCCATTCAGAGGCTAGAGCAGCAACCAAGAGGCAGTAGAAACATCTGCTGCCTCCCTGGCCTCCCTACAAAGACAAATAACATCTGTCACCTGAGTTTCATTACAGGACCTCCAAATACTTGATCTCTTGAGGATGAACAAAGGCTGCTACATCAGTGAAACTGGGCTGATGGAGATGAACATCAGAACTCTCAGATATCTGAATGAGAGGCCTAAGCAGCTTGTCACTGGCCTAAGCAGCTTGTCCACTCTTGTCACCTGGCTAACCCCCAACCTTACTCCCATATTAATGATAAGACTCTTTCTAATGACTGCTCCCTGTCTCTTCAGGTTTGCCTGAAGCTGCATAAGCAAGGTTGCTAAAGTAACATACAACCAAAGGCTCTTGCACCCTTACAACCACCTCCCACGGAGCCAACACCCAAACCTTCCCCTCCCCATGTCATCCCATAAACAGCACAAATTAGCCAGATGGAAATCTGCACATGTCACCAAAAAGGTCAAAATGTTAGGCTGGCTGGGGGCATGGCTTCAGCTAGCCCACATGTTGCAGCATCATGGCCCCTGGCTGGGGGCATGGCTTCAATCAAGACACTGAGGCTAAGGGACAGGGCAAAGGGCAGCTTGCCCATGAAAAGAACAGCCAATCGGGATGCTAACAGACAAGCTCCAATGGATTGATGGATCCACCAGCCAGTCTCTGAAGGATCAACCCCATAATAAACTTCCAGTTAGCCAGCAAAACCAGCTGCCTGGCAAAGGTCCAACACCATTTTCCCTGCCTGCCATTCTGGCTGGACATCACTTCCCATGCCCACCCTCATTATGGTGGTGCAGGTAAAATTGGCCCGAGAGCCACAAATCTGGTGCCAACACCAGTTCTCAGCTCAAAAGTGCCCTCACATCCACAGCCTCATCCTTGGCCTCCCTACAAAAACAGGTTACCTCTCTGGCCCAGGTAACCACAGAACATTAGACCTCCTCACAGATGAAAAAGGAGGTACCTCTGTGTTCTTACAAGAAGAATGTTGTTATTATGTCAATGAATCCAGCCTAGTAGAACGTTATCAAACTAAATGATTTGTCAGCAAGGTTGCAGAGCATCTCTAACAACTCCCCATTCTCCCTCTGGTTTCAATCTCCCCTTCTTACTTGGGTATGACCAATTTTAGGACCATTATTTATCTTCCTGCTTACTTCTTCCTACCCTGTATCATAAAATCCATTCAAAACCAGGTTGGAAAAATCAATAATCAAATTTTAACCAGCTTCTGCTCAGGGACTACCAGCTACTGGAATCGGAAGACCCCAGCACTTCGTCCAGAAACTAGCTCACAACACGCTGACCATGACTTACTCATGAAAAGCATTCCTGAGAACTCTTCACCAAGACGCCTGGCTCATCCCACCCACCTGCCACATAGACGACTGGTGGAACACAATACAGGATCTATGGTTCCAGGGAACTTTTACAGACCTTAATCCACAAGAAATTTTTGCCTTTTCGGTGCTCATTTGGGGGTTCTTAACTGTTTTCCTCCCAGACCCTCTCCCACTACACCCCCTTCCAGCAGGAAATAGCCAGATCTATCGATGCCCTTTTCCCACATATAAAACAAAAAAGGGAGGAATATAACCCCCCTCTTTTAACAAGGCACCTCCCCGAGCTTTTCTTCCTGGCTCTAATCTTCCTGGCTCTAATCATCCCGGCTCTAACCTTCCGGGCTCTAACTTTCCCACAGGCACAAACATACACCCACTGACCTACTTTCACCACTATCCTTGGGGCAGAGAACCAATCAGCATCTGCCCTCTGTTCTAACCACCCCAATCCCCATGAAAATCCCATATAAATGCTCTTGTACACCCGCAATAAGGGGGAACCCATCTCTGACGATTGGTTTTGGTCTCGGTGCGCCGGTTTAATCCTTTCAACTTCAACATCCCACTTTCATCAATGGACAGATCATTCAGACAAAAATTGATTAAAAACATCCATAGAACAAATGGACCTAAAGACATTTACAGGACAGTTCATCCAATGGCTTCAGAATATACATTCTTTTCATCAGCACATGGAACATTTTCTGGAATAGACCATCTGTTAGGCCACAAAACAAATCTTAATAAATTTTAAAAAATGAAATCATAATGTGTATATTATCTGACCATAGTGATATAAAACTAGCAATTAACAACAAAATAAACTTTAGAAATTAACAAGTATATGGAGACTGAACAACATCTTTTTAAACAAACAATGGGATATTGAAGAAATCAAAAAGGATATTTTAAAATTGCACAACAAATGAAAATGGAAATACAACATATCAAAATTTACAGGACAAAGTAAAAGAAATACTATGGGAACTTTAGGGCTGCAGGTGTAGTTCAGTGGTAGAAATCTTGCCTAACATGCTCAAAGCCTGGGTTCAATCCCCAACACTGACAAAACAAGCAAACAAACAGGAAAGTTTATAACAATAATTGCCTACATCAACAAAATAGAGTTCAAATAAACAACCTAATAATGCATATTTAGGACCTAGAAAAGCTAGAATTAGTTGAAGTAAATAAATATCAGAGCAAAAATAAATAGAGATTTTTAAATCAATTAAAAAATTTTTGAGAATATCAACAATTGACAAATCTTACTTAGCCTATGAAAGAAAAAGGAGAAAAAACCCAAATAAGTGAAATCAGAGATGAAAAAGGAAATGTTATGACCAATGTCATGGGAATACAAAACATCATTAGGGACTATTATGAACAACTATAGGCTAACAAATTGGAAAACCTAGAATAACTAGATAATGTTTGGACACATACAACCTACCCAAATTGAACCATGTAGACAATAAAAACCAGAATAGATCAATAATATGCAATGATTCCCCCAACAAAGAAAAATGTAGGACTGGCAAGCTTCACTGCTGAATTTTACTAAATCTTAAAGAAGAACTAATTTCAAGTTTTATCAACCTATTTCAAAGAATTAAAAAAGAAAGAACCCTTTGAAAATAATTCTACAAGGTCAGCATTACCCAGAAAGATACAGACAAGAACAAAAACAAAAAACTATAATCAATATTCCTGATGAATACAGATGTAAAAAAAACTCTCCACAAAAGACTAGCAAATTAAATCTTACATCATATCAAAAAGGTCATTCACCAGGGTCCAGTTGGATGTATCCCAGTGAAGCAAAGCTGTTTCAACATATGTAAATGAATAAGTATAATTCATCTTATCAATAAAATAAGCATAAACATCACATCATCTCAATAGATGCAGAAAAAACATTTGATAAAGTCACCATTCCTTTATGATAAAAACTCTGAACAAGTTCGACATAGATGTAGAAGGATTGAACCTCAATGTAATTAAGACCCTATATGATGGACTCACACCCAACACTACACTGAATAGGACAAAGCTGAAAGTGTTTCCTCTATGATCTGGAATAAGACCAGGATGTCCACTCTCACCACACTTACTCAATATAGTACTGTAAGTTTTAACCAAAATAATTAAGCAAGAGAAGGAAATGAAAGGCATATAAATAGGCAAGAAAGAAGCCAAATGATTCTTATTTGCAGATGTTATGATCCTATAAGCAGAAAAACTTATAAAAGTCACTGAAAGAATGTTAGGACTGATAAATCACCCAGTAAAATTGCAGGATACAAAAATCAACATACAAAAACCAGTAGTATTTTTATACACCAGTAACTTTCTGAAACAAAAATCATAAAACCTATACCATTCACAACAGCTACAACAATAGCTACAAAAAGAGTCAAAACAAGCAAACACACATGTAAGAACAAATTAAACCAAGGAGATGAAACTCCTCTACAATGACAATTACAAAGAACGGATGAAAGTAATCGAAGACATATATACAAAGTGGAAAGACATCCTGTGTTCATGGGTTGGAAGAATTAATATTGTTAATTCAAAACAATTTACAGATTCAGTTCAATCCCCATTAAAATACTAATGATATTCTTGACAGACAGAAAAATATCCTAAAATTCATATGGAAGCACAAAAAACACCAAATAGCCAAAGCAATTTTGAACAAAATAAAAACAAACAAAAATGAAGGCATCACAATACCTGATTTCAAGATATAATACAGAGCCATAATAACCAAAACAGTACGCTATTGGAATAAAAACAGACACATAGACCAATGGAACAGAACAGGGATCCCAGAAATAAAGCAACATATCTACATAAAGCCAACTGATTCTGGACAAAGGTGCTGAAAATAAACATTTGAGAAAGGACACCCTCTTTAACAAATGGTTCTGGGAAAACATTGAAGGAGAGGAGGAACTCTTTTAGAAGGAAGAGGGCTTGTTCATATGGCTTAGAGGTGACATCAGGGCAGCAAGGTTTGAGGCGTGGCACTCAGGATACAGACTAAATGAATGTGTGTGCCATTTGTTGAGTTCCACCCTTTTCTAGCCCAGCTTCTTTATTTTTCTCATTCCACTATGAAAGTTATCTAGTAATAACCAATGTTAAACAATGATGGCCCTTCTACTTGGTTCACTAGAATTGACCTCTGAATTTAGGACATAATGTGCTTCAATTTATTTCCTGCCACACAAAGCAGCCATTTTTCTCCAGGTCTCAATAAGAAGTCTTTTTTTAAAACCAATTTTTTTCTTACCTCTTTGTTCAGAACGCTCCTGCTGCCAGTTTGTAAACCCCCTGAGGAGGACTATGTCTTTACATCACTATGTTCCATTTGGCAAAGTCCTTGGCATATAGTAGGGCTCAATAAGTGTCTGTTCTTTCATCTACTGCATATCTTTCTTGGTGTCAGCTTGGTTTTACCATAAATTAACAAGTAGAGTTCTTTGTTAATATAACATATAAGAGTATTTGCACTTTACTAAAGTAATATAATTTTACACAAAAAAAACAGGGAGAGGAGTCTATCATTGCCGTAGGCCTGTGATTGTACCTTATCTACTACATAGAATAAAAGGGAAGAGCCTTAAATGAATTGGTCTTATAATTTTTAAAAGAAAAGAAATATATATATATATAAATGAAGAGAGAGAGAGAGAGAGAGTTTGGTACCCATGTCAATGGCCTGGGTTTTGAACTTTTTGCCACATGTCATCCTTGGCACCAGCAGTATGATGGGTACACAGGACACTACGTAAGATTTTTTTTTAACTTCCTCTGAGTTTATAATAATTTTCAAAATTTAAAAGTTAAGAAAAGGAAATAAGAGAACCTAGGATCAAACTTTAATGATCTGCTGTGTTTTAAGGTAATAAGAATTAGAACTGAACTCTGAAGTATGAGCAGAAGTTAGGCTGGGAGAGGTAAGAGGGAGGGAAGCAGAGAGTGTGTTCCAGTTAGAGGAAACAGCCTACTCAAAGGAGCATTTGAAGTGCAGGAAGAAGGACATGTAGTTGGAGCATGCTGAGTAAGGCAGAGAATGCCATGAGACACACTTATGGTTTGGATATGAGGTATCCCCCAAAAGCTCTTGTGTTAATGCAGAAATGTTCAGAGGTAAAATGATCAGATCCTGAGAGCTATAATCTAATCATAGGATTGACTCAATTGATGGATTGATAATTTATATGGACTAAATGGACAGTAACTGTTAGGAAGGGGATGGCTGGAGTTCTTAGGTCACTGGGGACATGCCCTTGGAGCTTATATTTTATTCCTGGCAAACAGAGTTCTCCCCCTGCCCCATTCTACTCCCTCTCCCTCTCTCCCCCCCTGAATACCATTAGATGAGCAGCATTCCTCTTCCAAGCCCTCCTACCATGATGTTACACCTCACTTCAGGCCCAGAATAATGGAGTCAGCTGACCATAGACTGAACCTCTAAAACCGTGAGCTCAAAATAAAAATTTGTTCCTTTAAGTTGTTCTGGTTAGATATTTTGGTCATAGTGATGAAAAGCTGTTTACCAGGGTAAGAAAAATTGTCTGCTCTACAATGGGATCCCTGCCTGACCAAAGGGAGTTTTTAGGGTATTTAAAACTGAGGATAAAATCATGAACTGTGATGACCACTCCCTCTTGGAATTCAGCCACCTTACTATGAAAAGAAGTCCAAGTCACATGCATGGCTACATGACTCAGTCCCACTGAGCCTTCCACCAACTGCCAGCATCAAATGCCAGCCACACATGTGGGCCAGTCAGGCCTACTGGTGGCTGTAACTCCAGTCATCATCTGACCACAATTGCCCCTGTGCGAAAAGAGTTGAATTCAGTCAACCCATCGAACTATAAGGGATCATAAAAACCATGTGTTTTAAGTCAATTCACAACCAAAATAAGTAATAAACCTTCCAGTTCTACATCCTATAAAGAACTTTCACTGACCTAAATTCTTTTGATCTTCAGAATAATCTCTCTAGACAATATCTTGAAGGACAGCGGGTGCACCATTGTGCACAACACCTGGCACACTGAAAGTTCTCAATAAAAATATTTATTGATAATTCTCACACAATTGATGAAAACTGGAATAATAAAAATAAATCAAAGGGAGAGAAGTAGAAGAAAGGGACCATGGGGTGGAAGGAGTTGAAGGAGGGGAGAAAGTGCCAAATTATACTGTTATATTGCGTGCATGTATGAATATGTAACAACAATTCCCATCATTATGTACAACTATAATGCACCAAGAGAAATGTGAAAAAATATTTGCTGGATGGGGGAGAAATGATTTCCTGCTCTTAGGAGAAAAAACTGATTGAACAAAAGATTTTCTTGGAGCACTTTCTGCAGCTGAAGTCCTTTGTTCCACTTGGAACTTCTAACACTAAGGTGAAAGACCTCTGTCCTTGGAGTCTGGAGGAATCGAAACAGCAAAGAGAAAAAGCAGGCCTGCTTACAGATAAGCACACAAGGCAAAGATAAATGATGAAATGTTTCACCTGGACTCTTTCAAAAGAGTCAGCTTTGGTCATAAGAAAAAGTGACCTTTGAGTTGAAAACAGAGCATTTTCGTTTTCTCCACAGACAGCTAAATTTAAATGTTTTCCCTTTCATTGATTGTTCCTTGGCACACAGAGAAGCACCTAGGCTCTCCAGTCAGGACAGTTCTAGGTTTCTGTTTGAGCTGCCAACTTATTAATATATATTGTTCAGCTGGCAAGTTACTTATTTTCTCAAAGTCTCTGTGTCCCTATTGTCCAAAAAGAGATTTCAGTAGCTACCTCGTTGGATTACTTGGACATTAAATATTAAAGTATGTATAATAATGCTCAAAATGTAGAACATAAGCAAAAAAATTAATAGTATTCATAACCTTCCTTCCATATTTTTCTTGTTCTGCAAAGCTGTCTGTTCTCCTGCATTAAATGCAGTTTTGTGTTTCTTCATTTAGCAATTATTTCAAATGCCTCTGGATTAGATATTGAGAACACAATGACAAAACAAGGAGCTCATGTTTTAGGAGACAGGAAATAAGTTTGATAATATGCGTTAGTGCAAGACTGTGGGGAGTAATGGGAGACCAAGAAGAGAGAGATCACTTCTCCTGGGAGTGTTTTGAAGGTTAAAAAAGCTTCCTGAGCAACCAAGACGTTCTTCAGGAGGTGAGTGGATAAATAAACCATGGTACATCCAGACAATTGAATATATTCAGTACCAGAAAGAGATGAGCCATGAAAAGACAAGGAGGAAACTCAAATGCATACTACTAAGCAAAAGAAGCCAGTCTGAAAAGGTGACACACTCTAGGATCCCAACTTACGATATTCTGAAAAAGACCAAACGACAGAGGCTGTAAAAGATCAGCAGCTGTGAGGGGTTTGTAGAGAAGGGGAGATGGATAACAGGCAAGGCACAGAGGGTTTTATGGCAGCGAAACTATTCTATAATGGTGGATATATGTTGTTAGAGACTAGAGACTTGTCCGGAACCATGGAATGCACAATATCAAGAGGGAACCTGAATGGGAAAGTAATAAAAAGTGTGGACTTTGGGCGATAGTGATGTGTCAATGTGGATTCATTTGTTATAACAAACATACCACTCTGGTGGGGATTTTTTTTTTTTTTTTAAGAGATAGGGACAGTGAGAGAGAGAGAAAGAAATAGTGAAAGAATTTTATTTAGTTTTTCATGTGGCTTTCATTGATCCAAAACTTCGTTGTGTATGTGGGGCTGGGGTTTGAACTCAAGCACTCACGCATGCCAGGCAAGCGCTGTAACTCCTCTGGCGGGGATTTTGATCATGAGGGAGACTCTGAATGTATAGAGGTGGGCAGTATGTGAGAAATCTTCATACCTTCCATTCAATTTTGCTATAAATCTAAAACTACCCTAAAAAAATAAAGTCTGTTAAGCAAAATAATACAAAACAAAGCCAAACAAAAAATTTTCTGGACAGGAGAGTACATGCTTGTCAGATGGACAGTGGAAGAGGAGTGTGGGTGTGGGGAACAGCATAGAATAGCTTGGAAGGTTGGAAGCAGAGTGATTCAGCAAGGTTGGAGTTTGGGGTGTTGGGTGTGGGGAGAGCAATGGTCACCACAGAAATGAGACTACACCAGGCAGGACCTGAGCTTAAAAGACATGGTACTGGAATAGATTTCATTATCCTTATTTCTGCTGTGATTCACTTGAAAAGTGGGCCTCACTTTATAGTGGCCACATTTCTACAAGTGTACCACACAGTAAGATTTTATAAAATATATCACATTTTATTTCTTTATTTCTATTACAAAATATAAAACATATACCAATTCCATAAGTAAAGCAGAAAAAGAAGAAACGTTAGGAGCCGGCCTTGCAGCTCCTGAACCTGTATGCAGCCTGCAGAGAGTTTTCTGTAGCTGTAGAGTTTCAGCCTTGACAAGTGTGGGAGAGGCACAAGACCCTGGCATCCTAGGCAGGGAAACATACTACCCTACTTGAGGAGGAAGGGAAAAGGCAAGGTGAGGGAAAGAGAATTTTTTTCTTTTTTTTAAGTCAAGAGATAGAAAAAACTAAATATTATTATCAAAGTCATAAGTCCATTTATTTTTATATTTAAATCTTTTTTGTAGCTGAAGCTTCCTTATTTAGAATTTGAGTATGATTTTTTTTTCCATTTCCAAAAGAGTTCATTGTCCCTCTTCAATGATATCTTATGCAAAACATCTCTATCAGCATGGGCAATGACCCCATTACTACACTTTTTATAGTTTAAATAGATGACTCAGGCAGGATTTAGTCATGGATTTTTCCATGTTGTTTTGAGAAAGTACTAGTTTCAGCTAAGCTATGGATGAAGCTACCTGAATTATTTGGACCAAAAAAAAAAAAAAATCTCGGGCCACAATGTTCAACCTTGCTAGAATAAAAAATACAGGAAGGGGAGGGGCAGAGCTGAAACATGTGCCTGTAGACAAAGCCTGCAAAGAAATGCGCCAAAATGGAAATGGTCAGCTTAAAGTGAAAAAACAATTTTCAAGGTTTCCTCTATTAGAATAACGAAAAGAGTGTTTCAAGATGTCAGAAGCTAAATACAAAATAATAATGTTTCACAAAATTTAGCATGTATGAATTAGTCTTTTACATACACTTAATTCTAAAAGCAATATTTTGAATAGCTTAATTTATTATGGGTTATTATTGGTTAATAATTAAATTCATTAGTTAAAACATCCAATTAAATTTCAATAGATTTAAAGTTCTTGAAATTTGCATTTATACTAGAAAGGCAGCGATCTTAGCCAGCAATTTTATATATTACCATTGCAGATCAAGGTTAAGGTCATAAGGTAGCTGGGCAAATTCTCCACATTGAACACCCATATGGTTTTGTACCTCTTCCTCTTTCACTCTGCATTTTAATTATGTGCTTATTTTTCACTCTTAGTGGCTTTTTTTCATATCTCAGGCTGGACTCTGTCAGACTGTCTTCCTGTTTTCACTGTGCTTACTTAGCATAGAGTCTTCTTTAGAATCGAGTAGATAGGAAATGGTCAGGTTTGGTTATCTTTTGCCGGACTCCAGATTCTTCCACCTTGAGAGGTGTATCAAGTATCTTCCCTTTACTCTTCCATGTCTGCTTTCCCCCTCCTTTCCATACTGCTCTCTGCCCTGGGGAGTTGATTGCTGAGGGTTCAGCAGAAGTGGGGCCTGGGAGGCAGGAGGGATGGGCCACCGCTCTTCTCAAAACCATTCTTTCTTCATGAAGCACCATAGGGTTTCTGGCGATTGTCCCCTTCCCTCACCCAATCTGGCCTAGGGGAGACAATGGCCCTCCCCCAAAGAGTTTTCCCCATAATTTTATAAAAGTTCCTTCATTAAACCCCGCTCCAAAGCCTAATTTGAGTGTGCTGTTCCTTTCTTGATGGGGCCCTTACTGATATAGGAGAGTTCAAATTATTGCAAAAAGAACCCATAATTCTTTTTATCTAATTTTTATTTGTACATTATAATTGCATATAATAGTGGGATTCATTGTGACATATTTGTACATGCACATAAGATAATTTGATCAGTTTCATTCCACAGTACCTTCCCTTTCCCTCCCCTTCTCCCTCTACTCTATGGCTCTTCCTTTTATTTCCATGAGATCTCCCCCACCCCTGCTTTTCCCACTAGCTTCCACATATGAGAGAAAACATATGACCCTTGACTTTGACTTTGGCTTATTTCACTTAATGCTCTCAAGTTTATCTACTTCCCTGCAAGTGACATAATTTCATTCTTCTTTATGGCTGGACAAAACTCCAATCTGCACATATATATCATTTTCTTTATCTATCTGTTGATGGACATCAAGGCTGGTTTCTTCACTTGTATGTTGTGAATTATACTGTTATAAATGTGGCTATAGATGCTGACTTTACTTCTTTTGGATAAATATGGAAAAATGGTAGAATGGGTTCATACGGTAGTTCCATTCCTAGTCTTTTGAGGAATCTCAAGAGAACAGGGAGAAGTCAGGTCCCATTTTTTGTAACAATCCTCTCTTTAGAACTAACCAGGGTCTCACAAGAACTACATGAATTCTTTACCCCCAATGACTTAATGACATTTCCCTAAGCCCCACCTCTTTTAAAAGTTTCACTACCTCCCAACATCAATGCACTAGGTACCAGACTTCCAACATATGAACCCTTGGGGGACAACTTAAACCATACCCAAACATATCAATAATTACTATATAGTGCAATACATGGCTGAGGGCATGAAGGGCTTATATCCTGGTTTTTTAATATGGCTTCATTCTTCTGCTATGGCAAGGTCTGTAATTATTGACAATTGATTTCATGTTTTATTGTGGAGTAAGCTCAAGGCCAGATTGATACAATATTCATCTACCCCCCTTTCTGATGTAGAAAATATGACTACTTATAAAAATGTCTAAAGAACTGGATGCTACTAAGAGAATGAAAGTGTGGAGGAGGGAAATGAGCAGATAACTTGGAGAAATCTTTTAATACTTCACAACCTTTATCTATGGAAGGAAAAATAGAAAGATTGACTAATTTGATTTCAGAATTGTCTGCCTTTGCTTCTGTACCCTATTATAAAAAACACAGTTTTTAAAATATCAGGCAACAACCTCTGTGGAAATGGAATAGTCCTATTTTTTCCTATTTGATCTGCCAAGTACCAAATATTAAAAACACAAATATTACATAAAAAAGTAAGAAGACTCCAAAGAGTAGGAAGGTTAAAGCAGACTCACAAAGGATCTGGAATTCAAGGAATGGCACCTTGTGAGTCCCTGATTAGTTTACTATTTTGTTGTTTTGTTTGTTTTTTGCCTTTTATATCCCAGACTTGGGGCTGAAGAAGGCAAAAATCCAACATAAGTGCACACAAGCAAAAACCTCCTGCTTTCTAGACAAAGAACCAGATAAAGGGATAGAACACTTTTAGATGATAGTCACCAAACTTTAGCCAAATATCATAGGAAAAGCTTTGGCCCCACCAATACCCACCCCAGCAAGGGCCAACAGGGAGCCTCAATTTCTATCCGTGCAAGGCAGTAACAAGGTACCTCAACCCCACTGTCCACCCCCTACCAGGGTGGTGCCAGAGGTCAAGTAGGGGGCTGATCTATCATCTCCAGCTGGTCAGATTAAATATATTAAGTCCCAAGTTTTCAATTCTTGAATATTTCAATGAAGTTGACAGAAGTGCCTTGAAATAGGATGGAAATCATAATCTAGACCATATATATAAATCATAATCCAGAGCGCACAGTGTCTGAAATACATACATACATGTGTGTATACACACATGTATGTGTATATATGTTTGTATGTATGTCTACACATATTTCAAATGTTCTAATCATTCACCCATTACTTTTCTCAAAAGAATAGAGGCCAGGTGGGGGGGCATTAACAATGTACCTCTACTTCTTGCTGCCAGAGACGCATCAGCAGAGGGCTAGTGGAGAACCAAAACTGTAATATCCAATGACCATAAGCAATATATTTGTTGTTCAACTTAAGCTTTTCATATGCATCCTATTTATGGGATGATGGGACATAATGGTTTGAAGCACCTCTCCACAATTTCCTCCAGAATGATGTAAGAGGAGGCCTCGTGGAGACTTGGTACTTTCACCACCACTCAGGGGCAGTAAGCTCAGCTCCTCAACCCTATTGAGGCTGTGTGGAGGGCATTAACGATGCACCCTCTACGTCTTCAAGCCAGGGAGACATCAGCAGAAGGCTGGAGGGAAACCAAAACAATAACATCCAGAAAAAGCAAGGGATACCCTCACCCCAGCTCATCTTGGGTATCAGTGAAAACAAAATGGGGAACCTGAGTTTCTACCCCTACCTGTAAAACTGAGGCAGCACAACCTTTCTTTGCTGGAGCAGTGTAAGATAAAAATCCAATTTTATTGTGTTTTGACTTCATGTATTCATATAGGCTTTTCAGTGGTTTTCTGAATATTGTGTTACGTATACGAAACTTAGGAAAGTCTACTATTATCATTTTACCCATTCAAGTGAAGGGTAGAAATCTTATCTGCCTTACATCCATTTATCCTCTTCCCTATATCTTACATATTTCCTCTATATATATGTCTCTGTATATTGAATCCCACTGTTTTATTCAGGTTTTTTTCATTGCTGTGACCAACAGACCTGACAAGAACAATTTTTGAGGAAAAGTTTGTTTGCGGGCACAGGTTCAGAGGTCTCAGTCCATAGAGGGCTGGCTCCATTCCTCAGGGCATGAGGGGAGACAGAACATCATGGCAGAAGAAGAGGTGGATCAGGGCATTGCAGCCAGGGAGCAGAGAGACTCCAGTTGCCAGATACAAAATCTAAACCCCAAAGACACACCTCCAATGACCCACCTCCTCTAGCCACACCCTACCAGCATTCTGTTAATCCCTGTCAGGGGATTAATTCACTGATTGGGTTGAGGATCTCATAACCCAATCATTTCTCCTCTAAGCTTTCTTGCATTTTCTCACATACGAGCTTTTGGGGGACACCTAGTATCCAAACCATAATGTTCCATTCCTGGCCCCCAAAAGCTCATGTTCATCTCACAATATAAAATACATTTTGTCCATTTCCAAGAGTTCCCACAGTCTCAACATTTCCAAGATTGCCCAAAAGTTCAAGTCCACAGTTTCCTCTAAGACCCAAGGCAAACTAGCATCATGAGTTTCTGTAAAAAAAAAAAAATCAAAAGCAATTTATAAGTATCCAATATATTGTTGTGGGAAACAGACCAGTCAGGAAGCACCAAGCAGCACTCAGTGAATGGGAGAATTCAGGTCTTATTAAAAGAATCCCTGGTCTACACAACAGGGGTCTTATAGGAGGTAGGAAGCGTGTTACAGGTGGACAGGGTGGGGCTTTTAGCTCTTTGTAACTTAATTTTCATCTGGCTCTGACTTTTCCACCTCGTATAAAGTTACAGAATAAACATTTCCATTCGGAAAAATAGGGGCACAGAAAGAAGGGATAGGAGCAAAGCAAGACTGAAATCCAGCTGGGCAAACAACTCCTGCGGTTCCAGGAGCTGGTGCACATGGCATCATGATGTTCTGTCCAAAGGGCTGGTGTAGCTCCTCCCTTATGGCTTTGCTGGCCTCCTCTTGAGTTGTCTCTGATCAATTCCTGCAGCTTTCATAGTCAGATGTGCCATGGTGCTGGTATTTTTTTTATCTTGGGGGTCTCCACTGCAGCTTTAGCTTCCTCCTCACATCTCCACGCTATACCCTTTATTCTGACCCTGCTGTGCTTTGCCTGGCCTCACAGCCTTTCCTCTGAAATCTTGGTGAAAGCCTCTAGCATCCTGCCTTCCTGCAGAACCAGGCCTGTGGAGTTGCTGCCAAGGCCTGATGCCATCTTGAGCATTAGCCGAGCCTCCAGGGACCATGGCTGCAGCAGCCTGTAAGTGCTTGCTTGGGTGGCTGAAAATGGTGAGCCAACTTCCTTGGCCACCCTGTGCAGAGTGTCCCACTGGTCCCTTCTCAAAGGAATTTTTACTCCCTTGAGCTTGTGATGTGTGTGCCAGTTCCTGAGATTCAGTGTAGTCATCATCTTATTGTCTTTAGGCAAAATCTTTAGCATGTCTTTAGTGTGGTAATGTCTTCAACTAACAACTGCAGCTTCCTTACCCCCAGTTTGACTACCACCTTTCAAATCCAAGTTTTTTGAGTCTTTCTGCTCTACATTCTGCTCATGATCATCACAATAAATTTAGCTAAAAACCACCAGCAATATCCACACCACCACCTGAACACTGTGCCACTTAGAAGGGGACAAAAGCATAGTGCAGAAGAAATAAAGCCTGTTCAACAAATGGTGTTGGGCAAATTGGACAGCCATGTATAGACAACTGAAGCTGTATCCTTAACTTTCACCCTGCACAAAAATTAAATCAAAATGGTTCAAAGATCTGGATATTAAACTAGCAACTTTAAATTTACTTGAAAAAGAAGTAGAATCAACACTACAGGACATAGGGGTTGGCACCACTTAACAAAACTCCCATTGCGCAAGCAATAAAGTCAAGAATAAATGAATGAGACTCAATTAAATTAAAAAGCTTTTACACAGCTGAAAAATAAATCAAGAATGTCAAGAAAGAACCTACAGAATGGGAGAAAATCTTTGCCTGCTACACCTTGGACAGTGGGCTAATATCCAGAATATACAAAGAACTCAAAAAATTAAATACCAAAACCACTAATAACCAAATTAATAAATGAGCTATGGAACTAAAAAGAAGTTTCTCAATGGAAGAAGTCCTAAAAGCCCATAAATATATGAGAAAATGCTCTACAGCATGAGCAATAAGAGAAATGCAAATCAAAACTTCACTGAGATTCCACCTCATTTCTGTTAGAGTGGAGAAAATGAAGAATACAAACAATGACAGATGCTGGAGGGGCTGTGGGAAAAGAGGAACACTGTCACATTGCTGGTGGGACTGCAAACTGGTTCAGCTACTCTGGAAAGCAATGTGGAGACTCCTCAAAAAATTAGGGCTGGAACCATCTTATGACCCTGCTATCCCACTCCTGGGTATTTTCCCAAAAGAGTTAGAATCAGCATATTATAGAGATATGGCTTCATCAATGTTTATAGCCGCTCAATTTACTATAGCTAGATTATGGAACCAACCCACACGCTCCTCACTCGACAAGTGGATTCAAAACCTTTGGTACATATATATAATGGAATACTACTCAGCTATTACAGAAAACGATTATGGCTTTTGCAGCCGAATGATGGAGATGGAAAAAATTATGCTGAGTGAAGTATCCCAAACTCAGAGACTCTAGGACCGAATATTTTCTCTCACTTGTGGAAGCTAGAATACAGCCGGAAACAGTATAATAGATGGCTAAGCTAATAATAACTTCAACATGTATGAATTTTTACACAAACAGGGGGAACCTTGCCTAGGATACCTGGAGACTTAGGGAGGGGAGTAGGGAGGGGGAAGTGAATAAGAAGGATATCAAGGAGACCAGAGGGAGGGAGCATGGGGGAATCAACTCAGAAGGAGATCTCTGACCTCCACAAGAAGTCCATTTAACACAGGGGTTTAATTGGGGGAAACATAGAACCATTGGGAACCCAAGGGGGGAAACCATGGAATGGCATCAGCCTTGGCTAACTATGTGAATATACATTTGTTCTTGATTGTCTGATAATGATTCCCCCTTAATTGTAAACCATATTCGACAAATAAAAAAAAAAAAGAAATTTCTTCTGCCAAACCAAGAAGCCCATTGCCTTTGAATTCAATTTCACAGAAAGTCAGGACATGGGCAAAATGCAGACAACCTCTTGGGTAAAATGTAGACAACCTCTTAGCCAGAATGTAACACAAATGGCCTTTACTCCAATTTCCAAGAATCCTCCTTTTCCTCTGAAACCTCATGAGCCCTGTTTTTGCTGTCCACAGTCCTATCAGCCTTCTGGTCTTTTGAGCTCCCACCAGAATCACCGACTAAGCTCTGTTTACAACAATCTAAAGATTTTCCAGCTTGTATTGTTAAACATCTCAAAATTCCTCCTACAAATTCCAAAAAGCTCTAAAAGGTTCTAAACCACATGATCAGATTAGTCACAATACCGACCCCACTTCTCAGTACCTACTTATGTTTTAGTCAGCTTTTTCAGCACTGTGACCAAAAGACCTGACAAGAACAATTTTGAGGAAAAGTATATTTGAGGACTCACAGTTCCATAGAAGGCTGGCTCCAGGCCTTGGGAATTGAGGTGAGGCAGAACATCATGTCAGAAGATTATGATGGAGGGAAGTGGTTCAGGGCATTGCAGTCAGGAAACAGAGAAAGAGATAGCACTTGGCAGATACAAAATCTATACCCCAAAGTCACACCTCCAATGACCCACCTCCTCCAGCTACACCCTACCAGCCCTTCTGTTATCACTCAGTTAATCCCTACCAGGAGATTAATTTACTGATTGGGTTAAGGATCTCATAACCCAATTAATTTACTGATTGGGTTAAGGATCTCATAACCCAATCATTTCTCCTGTAAGCTTTGCATTTTATCACATATGAGCTTTTGGGAAACCTAGTATCCAAATCATAAGATACAGCAAACTATATTATAGTTCTTGCTTTGACCATCAAAAAATACCCAGAAAACTCAATAGGTGAAGGATGTTTTATTGCATAGTATTTGCCAATATTTTTACTTACTATTTTCTTCCTGATATCCATAAGTTCTTTCTTTTACCATCTCCTTTCTGTTTAAAGAACTTCCTTTAGCCATTAGTTTAGGATTGGTCCACTGGTGAAAAATTAGTTGTTGCCTTGGGTCTGTGGTAAGGCAGAGCATCATAACGGGATTGTTTGGCCAAGAAAAACTGCTTACACATAGCAAGGAAGCAAGGAGAAAGAGGAAGACAGTGGGATTCCACAGTGCCTTTGAGGACATGTCTGCAGTAACTTAAAGATCCGGGCCCTATCTCTCAAAGGTTCCATCACCTCCCAATAGTGACACTCTATGGACCAATCCTTTAAACCACAGGCTTTTGGAAGAAATTCAAATCCAAAACAATGCAACCACAAATACAATAAAATGGAAGAGAAGACCACAAAGCATATTCTCATAAAGCTAAAACTTAACTAGACAGAACTGAGTTCATCATACCCCTTTAGTGGAAAATACTGTTCATTTATTTTTAAATATTAAAAAATATTTTTGTGGATAGATTTTGTGGTTCTTTGTTGACTCCTATCTACAGAAAATTATTTTTTACAACATAAATCTTTTATGCTATGGTTTAAAATATGGATCTATTCAATACATACTGAGTCCTTCAGGGCTAGGAAACTAGCAATAGAGAGAAGCTTGGCTTCTTACTTGCAGAAGTCTTCCTTGGGGATACAGAAGGAGGAGCTGGAGTCACATGATCAGAGAAGGCATCCTAATTTCATTGTTTACCAGCTGTGTAAAATTCACTTACTCTTTCAAAGTCCCAGTTTCCACCCCTCTAAGCTGAGAATAATAAATAACTCCTCACTTAAATAAGCTTTTTATTTTGAGAACCACATGAAATAATATATGCATGTGATAAGACTTTGTAACTTTATAAGACACTACATAAATCTGAATGACTTCTGTGGTGAAGTCATGCCTTGATTTCTTTGTAGCCTCAAACTCTAGCATAGGGCTAGGAACTTAATTAAGGAGAAAAACACTTTTACTTCTATGGATCTTCTATACAACTAAAGCATCAACAGACAATGAGCATAATAAATTAATAAATCATATAGTGCATTTGAAAGGTGATAAATATGGTGGAGGGGGATCAAAGCAGCGACAGGGGAACTGGGATCCTGGGGGTATGGGATGCAGTTTCTGAAGGAGAAAACAGGCTTGTCTCATTGAAATGGTGATCACTAATAAAAGACTTGTAGGAGGTGAGAGTATTGGCCATGAAAATATTTGGGGGATGAAAACAATTAGTACAGGCAGGTGGAGCTCTTCCTGTCTTGTTTGAGGAATATCCCAGAAGCCAGTTGGGCAGGAAGATAAGTAGAAAAGGAGAACAGGAAGATTACAGAGCGCGTGAGGCAGGGTGGACCATGACTCCAGTGAATTGGAGGCCACCACAGAACTGCGGGGAGAGGAGTGATTTGATTCACGTAAGGAACCACTGGCTGTTCTTTTGAGAACTGACAAAGGCAGAAGAGGAGGCAAAGGCGGACGCAGAGAGAGAGAGTTGAGAAGCTGTTGCAGTAAACCAGGCAAGAGATGAAGTGGCTTGCCTGACGGTGGTCGAACTGGAGGTAGAGAAGTGGTCAGATTCTGGAGATGTGCTGAAAGGAAAGCCAACAGGATTCCCTGACAGACTGATTATGTGGTGTGAAAGAAAGAGAAGAATGAAAGGTAACTCCGGTATTTTTGTTTACAACTGGAAGCCTGGAGCTGCCAACTGAGAAGCACAAGACTGTTGAAAGGGCCACTTGGAGGAAAGATCCAGAGTCCATGTCAGGCATATTAAGTTTCAGGTGCTCATTAAACCTCTACATAGGTGCCTGGAGTGCCGACTCAGCAGTATCACACTTGCCTGGCATGCGTGAGGACCCATGTTCAAACCCTAGCACCACATGTACAACTAAGTGTAGAGGCAAGGTAAAGCCAGATGAAACATCTAAAATAAAAATTGATTCTCTCTCACTCTTTAACAAAAAAAAAAAAAAAAAAAAAAAAACACCTCAACATAGGGTTGTCAAAGATGTAGTTGTGTATGAAAGCTGCAAATTTAGGAAGAAGGCCTAATATTCTGAAATAAAAAGTAAGCAGTTATTGAATATAGATGGTATTAAACCTGTGAGACTGGCTGAGATGACAGAAGAAATGAGAATACAGACAAGTGCAAGAGGTAAGCCTTGGAGTACTCCATGCTACGTACAACGTTGAAAAAAGAAAACGTAAAGGAGACCAAGAATGAGTGACCAGGAACAATCAGAAAATCAGAAACGTGCCATTCTGGAATCCAAGTGATCAAAGTATATTCAGGACAAGAGAATGACGGATTTGTCAAGTGAAATAAGGACAAGGAATTGGCCTTTCAATTTAGCAATGTGGAGGTTATCAGTGACTCCGACAAGCGGTTTCAGTAGTATGAAAGTGTCAAACTCCTGTTTTGATTGGGTTTAAGAGAGAACAGGAGGACAGAAAATAGTGAAAATGGTACCACTTCTCCAAGAATTTTATCTTCAGAGAAAAGGAAAGAAATATGATGGTAGCTGGTACAGGAAGTGGGTCGAGACACACACACACACACACACACACACACACACAGAGAGAGAGAGAGAGAGAGGAGAGAGAGAGAGAGAATGAATGTGTGCTTTAATGGAAGAAATAATAGTATGTATTATGCTAGGGGGAACGGTCCAGCAGGGATGGGAAAGTTGATGATACAGGACAGAAAGGGAAAAATGACTCCTTAAGAAGGTGAGAACGAAAGGGATCTGTAGTACAAAAATACAAAGGAGGACTGACTGGCTGCAAAACAGCATGAATCGCTCACTTGGAGGAACAAGTGGGAAGGCAGAACTGGATACAGATGTTGGTGAGTGGGATGTGTCTGGGCTGGAAATGACAGTAGTTCCTTCTTCCTTTTTCTAAGAGAGACAGGGACAGAGAGAGAAGAAGAGAATCAATTTTTTATTTAGTTTTTCATGTGGCTTTCGTTGCTTGGACATTTCATTGTATATGTGGTGCTGGGGTTTGAACCCAAGTCCTTGCACATGCCAGCAAGTGCCTTAACCACTGAGCCACCACTCCAGCTCCCATGGTAGCTCCTTTCTGAATATTTCAATTTCATCCTTGACATAAACAATGCAATGCAGCAGAATGTGAAGACAGGTTAAGAATGACAGAAATTGGAAGAAACAGAATTGGAAGAAGGTATGAAATAATTACCTAGGAAAGTGGAAAGGTGAATGAACTAAGGAAACATTTTATGATTGTTGGGATGTATCAGTGAATAAAACAAAACAAATTTGTTCTTATGACTCCTGTGTACCATGAGTGGACAATAAATAAACACAATTCATGTACTAAGAATGCAGTAGAGAATGAATCAAGTTCATGGTGAGATTAGTCGGATGGTTTTGTGTTTTTCTTCATACATACCCTGCATGGTATAGGCTCATGGTAGATAGCTAATGTGAAGTAGCCAGGGTTGTGGATTTACCAGGCAAGTCTATACAGAGGGCAAGTGGGTTATGGGTATTTGCAGGCGGAAGGAAGAGAGGCCATGAAGTGGGTATGAAACAGTAAAAAGGTGATAAGGTCAGTGAATTAGAGGATACATTAAAGAATGAACAAACTTAACTAACCAACACATTTAACCTGCCTTCTTCCTCACTTCCCAATTCAAGTTAATGTTCTGGCTAGGAATACAGCTTGGATTAGATTCTGCTTCCACCAATTACATGATCTCTACTCTTTTTCTCCTTTATTTTGTTTATCCCTGTCCAAAATACATTTTCTTTATTACTACAGGTTCATAAGTCTTAGTATCCAGTGAGCCAAACCCCCCAAAAGCCCATACTTTTTTCAAGTAAAGGTGAAATAAAATTTCAGGAAAACAAGCAAACAAACAAAAAATCCACTACCAGTTAAAGGAAATGCAAAAAAAGTATTCTTGAGATGTAAGGAAAATGACCCAAGATAAAAGTTCTGAGATTTAGGAAGAAAAAAAAAAGCAAGAAAATGAGTATCACTCATAAATTAATAATATCCCAATAAGAGTTGTAAATATATGGAGAACTTAAAAGTCCTTGCCAGATATAGTGTAAAAGTCAGTGGCTGATAAATGAAGTTTAAGACTTCTAATGTATTTGCATTGTTCTAGAAGAAGAAAAAATACAATAATTCATCAAAGATGCATGCTATATCTCTAGGAAGGAGGTAACTATTAAATAGATAACACAAGACAGTATATTTAATAAATGAAATCTAAATAAAAATATTCAATTTATCCAAAAGAAGTCAAAAAAGCAGATAGAAAAGAAAGATTGTAATGAGATAAATAGAAAAAGATGGTAGTAGATTAGAAGGACATTAATTCTAGTTTCTAACCTCAATGCACAAGTATCTCACTATCCTACCACCAAGAGAAAGTTAAAATTTCTTATAGCTTGCATATAATAGGGAAATATAGTTGACAGTGGTGGTTTAAATACACTAAGTTTTTCAGCTACTATTTGATAAATGAATGAGTAATTCAAGGGAATTACCAGAGTTGTTGCATTGTTATTAAGTAAATATAAAAGGAGCTCCTGAGTTGGTGTAATATAGGTAAACCAGTGCTCATCACAACCCTGGCTGCCATAATCCTGAATGTTGAAATCTAAAGAATCATAATTGAGAAAGGGTAAACCCCAAAATGTTGACATCCTGAAAGTCAAATTTTCTCTTTAGGTTTTTGTGGTTGTTCTTTTCTTTCTTTTATCTTCTTTTTTTGGTTTTCCCCCACTATCATTAACATCATTTTTTAAAACTCACTATGTAATGCAGTTCATCTTCTCACCATTTCCAGTATTGATGGTATAAATTGTGTAAAGATATTTAAAGAGTTCAACTTTGTTTTATGCATTTTTCTTGCAAATTTGAATTTGAAAGAGTGCATTATCACAATGTTGACTCTGTGTGTATATAAAAATGTCAAGGGACTAGAGTGGTGACTCAGGAGTTACAGCACTTGCCCCACATGCACTAGGACGCGGGTTTGTACCCCAGCACCACATACACAATGAAGTGTTGAAGCAATGAAGGAAGGCCACATGAAAAAACTAAATAAAATTCGTTCTCTCTCTCGTCCCTCTCTCTTTAAAAATAAATATTGACACTTCCTCAGTAAATGAGATGTCTGTTTTAAACATCTGCATTTATGAAAGATACATTTCTCAAGATCCTGGCTCTTTGGGTGACTGCATATACAACAGTGACTCATCATGGTTTTTGATTGATCTCATCAGATGAACCCAGTGATAAAGCCAGGTGCATGCAATTACAAACCACAGTGATATGTGCGTATATATTTCACTTATTGACCTATGTCTTTATGTATTTGATTTTCCTTCTCATGACTGTTATACCTGTGGAACTATCATGTGTATAACTGAGTGTATATGCTTGTGCAAATATATTATTATTACCTATTTTATTCTTCTAAGTGGCCTATGAAGTGATCTGTAGCATTTTTAGATGTTTCACAAATAAATCCCCTTTAATGTGTAAATAAATATCTTTTGAACAGTTTTTAAATTATTTTTTCAGAATTATACTGTCAGGATTTTAGATGTTAGGAATTTTAATATTTTGAGATATTAACATTCAAAATCATGATTGTTATCTTTAGAGATTAGGGCCCAAATCCCAGATAAACACATAAACACAGCCATGTGGGCATGGATTCTCTCTCCTTATAAACACATACTTTCTTTCTCTCCCTCCAATCCCCTCCATTTACATAAATACTCTTTTGACCCAAGTCCTCAGTTCTTCATTTCTGTCCTCAGCTAAAGAACAGACAGCACTTCTTGTAAGAAAAGTCTTGTGAGTTGACTCAGACAAGCGAACACACCTCATTCCTTATTGGTGTTTTGTTTTAGTTCAGAATCTTCCTGCACCTTCAAGTATCTGCTATTTACTCCTCCAAACCTTTTAATAGAGACTGAAGAGCATATGTCATTCCATTATATATTATTGAATTTTATAATGTCCTTCTGTCTCTACAAAGCTTTCTTTCAAGCTAAATAATTCCAATGGCTTTAGTCTGAATCTCTTGAAATAATCTGAGCACCTGTTAGACTCATGAAGGAGAGGCATTCTAGTTGATCATAGAAGAAACCTCCTGGCTATGGGAGGCTGGGTATGGAGAAAGAATATTTTGAGAAAAGTATTAGATTACATTCATGTCTATTATGTAATCCCAGAGCATGCCATAGTTTCAGTCAACTCCCAGTGTACTATTTCAAGTCCATTTCTACCCTGGCTCACAGTAGCCAGCAGTGCCAGATGGAGATAGGAGGCACATTCAGGTATGAGTGCCAGAGCCGCTGGCTCCTCGTCCTGCCAGTCTCCCTGGACCTCATCTGAACTTTCAACTATAGCTGCCATTTATTAGGTGCTTCTTGTATTCAGAGCACTTTACCCAAGTCACCTCTAATTCCTGTTAACACTCCTATTTTACATATTGAAAGACCAAAAGAAGGATTAAATAACTTATTTAAGACCAGACAGGTAGTAAATGGCCAAGTGAGATTCATACTGGAATCTGCTTTGATAACAACTCTTATACTACCCTCTGCTTTAAGATTCTCTGAAAACCCAAGAAAGGCATAGGGCAGCTATTTTTTACTAAGACATAGAAAGAGCAAGAACCAGAAGAAAATCCTGCTATTTAAAGGAAAGTCCTATTTGTTGAACTAGTATCATGTTCTAGGTACTGCACCTTTTTTTTTCCATTTATTTCTACTTAATTTATTCTTAATTTATTCCTCAGAATTTATTTAGTCCTCATAGGTAAGGGAGATCCTCATAATAGCCTGATAAGGGAGATGCTTTTATCTACATTTTACACATGAGGAAACTGAGTCCTAAGGAAATGAGCAAAGTGTACAAAATCACATAATTAATAATATGTGAAGTTTGGCCTTTCTAACTCATTGGCTTCAAAGCCATGATATCCTGTTGCTCCCTGTTTTACATTTCCTTTCGGGAGGAATGGAGAGGTTAAGAAACTATGTTCACACAGGAGCTAGTTAGCACAGGGAGAAGTCTAAGATGGGCGCAGAGAGCCAGGACACTGTTCTGGACTCTGGAGGCTCTGCCTGGACTCTGGTCTACTGATGCAGCATCAAGCAAGTCTTAAACGTCCTTGAATCTGTTCCTTCACATGTAAAGAATGTGGGTTTTTAGGCCATCACCTAACACCTTCCAGCCCTTAAATTCCATGTCTCTAAAGTACTAAGGGGACACTGGCAATGCTCCTCTTCTTCAGGAAGCATAACGTGATGTTTCCCGGAGGTCCTGATTAGCTCTCACCATGCCAGAACTAGGGATGCTGAAGTGGGAGTGGAACTTTGTCCCGGTCCAGCCGGTTCTGACCTGAGGGACAGGCTGGGGATGAGAAAAACCACAGACCGGAGACCCTGAACGGTCTTTCTTTATCCAAGCTTTACTTCTCTTTTTTATATCCATGCTTTACATGTCTCTTTTATATACATATAGTAAATGTCTTAG
Organism: Aplodontia rufa; assembly: GCA_004027875.1. Classification (NCBI taxonomy): domain Eukaryota; kingdom Metazoa; phylum Chordata; class Mammalia; order Rodentia; family Aplodontiidae; genus Aplodontia; species Aplodontia rufa. Next base: position 113,429 of record PVKS010001538.1, read on the forward strand.
TCCATTTGACCATTTGTGCTGCTACCACAAAATGCCTGACATTGGGTGATTCAAACAAGTCAAGGCAACGCTGCAAGACTCCATTTCAAAACAAACATGGACAGAAATTTCTCACCGTTCAAGATCAGGTTCGGCTGCTGGCAAGAGCTCATCTTCCAAAAGAGCAGAACACCACCACCCGCAGAAAAGTGGGAGAGCTCTGGACTGCAGTCTGGATCCTCTTCTTTAAGGGCCTTCACCTGGGCCCCTCCAGGCTTCCCTCCTTCCTCCTAGGGGAGCGCATTAGCTCCTCCATTGCCACACCTGGACTTCGGAGGCTCAGGTTTGACCACTAGCAATGAGAGGCCTCTACATGCACCTTTTGAGGGATCTGGAGTAACCGGCAGGTGATACCAATGCCAAACGTCTGAAGCCCGTGTCCACACCCTGTTTTTCAAGCTTAACAACGCACAATCTAGCAGCCCTTCACAAGACCGCTGTAGGGCAGCTGATGAAGACGAAGTGAAGGTCAAACCCCAACGGAACTTAGTGCCCTCTCTCTGTGTTCTCAGCGTCCATGTGATGGTTAAGAGTACTGAAACTGTCCCCACTGGGGCTTAAAGAAAAAACTGAGCGCCAAGGGAGTATGACAGTTGTTCGCAGGGGCTCCGGTGGCCTGACAGGCAAGGCTCTCAGGGCACCAGCGGCGCAAACTGGCTTATCGGCCCCAGCTGGTGCGGCCTGGCTGGGCTGGCGGCTCTCCCAGGAGGGCGGCAGCCGCGGCCGGGCGCTCTCCGCGGCGGCCAGGGCGGCGCGCTGTGCTCCTCACGCGCTCCGGACCGTCAGAACACGCCCGGCGGGCGGCTGGAGCTGCGCCTGCCCGCCCGGGCCCTCGCCCGCGCCACAACCGGAGGCGGAGGCGTGGCTGGGGCCGGACGCGTGTGGAGGGCGGGGACGAAACCGCGGCGGACAAAGTCCAGGTCCCTGGGCCACAGACCCCGCACGCCCTGGGGATCTGGCAGAGACTCCTGAGGTCCGAGGTGAGGGAAGAGGGAGACCTCCACCTGGAGACCCAGCCCCAGACCCGTGCTCCAGCAGAGACTGGTGGCCCCCGCCCCCCAGAGCAGGGCCAGGTGCTCTTGGACCTGAGTGAGGCTGTGGTTTCTCCCCAAGCTGTGATGGATCTTAAAGCAACAAGGAAAGGAACAGCCCTGCGTCCCAGGACAGTGGAGGGGGACTTCGAACTGGCCAGCAGCAGGTACATCACTGGCTTTTCCATTTCACGTGAATCAATTGGGCAAGTTGAGCCCTGGAAAGAAGTTGAGAAAATCAGTTGATGCCTTTGGCCTTTGGGGGACTCTGTTGGAGGGTTTTGTCTGAGGTTCTGACCTTGAAACAGAAGTTTTAAGTGGCTTCGAGGAATGTCACCAAGGCTCCTGTTGGAACAGGCTCAGAAGAGCTTGACTTCCTCTGTGCCAGGGTAATTCAATGGATATCGATGGTGCATAACCTTCCTCGTATTATTTAATTCTTAAACCTTTGCTCATAACTTTCATTATATATTCATACTTATAGAGCATCAGACATCTGCTGTTAATAGTTATGCTTTTTGAATAAGGGTTTTGAAGCAAAACCTCTCCTTTCCCCGTTATTTCTCTTCCTCCTTGTCTTGCCCCTCTCCCTCCTCCCATCCTAGGCTTTCTCCAAATTGGAGGTGAGGTAGGGAGGGGAAATTCAAGCAGCCTCATTCTTCTGTAACCTGTGCTTCCAAATCAGTTTTTCATTTAAGTGCAAGGGAAAATATCAGCTTGGGAGTCTTTCTCAACTCTGGATCTAGGTGTGGTTCTTCAGCCCCTTATTAAGCACACTTTACAGGCTTTGGTAGGGGCAGAAGAGCCTGGCAATGGTGTGTGTGTGTGTTTCCTCTTTCACTGTGGGAACAGTGGATCATTTTCATCTTCAGCCTCAAATAGTTTATAAGGCTACTACAGTCTCTGAGTTCACACCAGGCCACCCAGAACTAATTGATGTGTGTCATGGAGTTATCACCCAGAGGAACAAATTTATCAGGTTCTGTAATTTGTCCTCAAGCTGCAAGGGGCCTGATTAACTGAAAAATATGCCTATGTGATGGTTAAACTGAAGCATTATTTTAGTCTGTTAACTTGTTTGGACAGTGACTTGATGTATTCCTTCTAGTTATCATTCATAGAAAATTCAATTTTGTCATATAGAATTGAAAAAATGTATAGTTTGTCCCATAGAATTGGATGATATTACTTCTAATAGAAAAATGTGGTTTTTATCATCTGGCAGTTTAGGCTGGGAATGACTTTGAATCTATTAATAGATGGCGTTTTGATGGAGAAGGCTATTTATGTGTTGCACTGGCTAAATATTTGATGACAAATGTGTTCCCACACCTTCTGACAAAAGGTGTGGGAACACTCCAGAATCCAGGGAAGTCCTCAGAAGTGAAGCTTACCATTTTCTCTTAGAAGAAAACAGCTCAAAAGACAAATTTGGAAAGTTAAGAATAAGATAAGGTTCTAAGATTATGAAACATTAGTTTTTATAAAAGCAGACCAAAGCTTATACATTCAAAAGAAGGTAAGGCCACTTCAGTTATGTAGAGCAAATTGAGGCTTAGTTGTATGCTTGTTCCAATCATGCTGCCAAGAGCCTGTGGTGCATTCTTGGAACATATTTAGTGGCAGATGTTGCATCCAGTGGTTATAGTAAATACCTTACATATTTTAGGATCAAGTCTGGTGAATAAAATTTTCTCACCTACCTGATAAATGCATCTTAGGTTTAAGATGTTATTGTAAGGACAGGCATAGATAATATACATATTAAATAAGTAAACTGCAGCTGATGTTAGAAGATAATGATATAGAAAAACATTAATAAAGATTAAGAAAATCAGGAGCACAAAGCAGAAGTACTTCACAATTTTAAGTAGGGTTGTTACATAGATCTTATTTTGAGTGTTTAAAAAAAAAGTGTGTGATGTGTTGGGGATTAAACCCCAGGCTTTGCACATGCCAGGCAAGTGCTCTACCACTGAGCAAAACCACAGCCTATGTTTTATTTTAAAGGCCGTATTTGAGCAAAGACTAGAAAGAAAGAACAGGAGAGAGCTGTGTGGGTATTTGAGGGAGCATTCCTGGAAACTGACAATGCGTAGATCCTGAATGAGACCACATTTGGTGTGTTCACACAGCAGCAGAGGCCAGGGTGGCTGGAGCAGAGTAAGCATGCCACGAAGTGAGAGGTGTGGTCAGAAGGGCTATCAGGAAACAGCATGTGGGGCCTTATAGGCCAACATACGGATTTTGGCTTCTACTTTGAGAAAAATGGGAGCCATTGTAAGTTTTAGAGCAGAAAAATGACTTGATATGATGTAAGTTTTTAAATAATTACTCTGGCTGCTGGATGGGGACAGACTGAAGCAAACATATTGGGGATGGCATGATTAAGTGGGAGGCTGCTCTACTGGAGATAGCAAGAAAATTGGGGAGAAGTGGTTGAATTCTAGATGTATTTTAATTATAGAATGAACAGGACTTCCTGACACCTTCCCTGCAAACCTCTAGAAGGGTGATTTTTACTAATTTTAGACCAACATGTTTGTTGTTTTAGAAGAAATTTGATTTGGCAGACATTGCTAACGTAACTTTTGTGAGCAAGCTCTGTAACACAGATGACCATTTCTCTCTTATCCATATGTCCTTGTAGTACCTTGGACAGTTACCTTTGCACTTGGCAGCTGCCTAACCAGTGTTTGCTTAACTGGGTGATTTCGACAATTGTGAATATCACTCTTTTGCATTTTGAAAATGTTACAATTTAATGCATAATTACCTCGATCTATGTTCAATTGACTGTGAAACATTTCATAACCATTTTTAGTTCAAAAAATTATATTTTTTACAGCAACCAAGAGCCTCAAAAAATGAAGAAAGTGAATTTGATTGGACCATTAATATTGGTAAGCTGTGAAATATTAGACTGGAATAATTCTACCTTTCATTCATATTTGGGGACATGAATTAGTTCTAGAGTAAGTTCTTTAAGATTGTCTATCAGCAGTGATAGATTGTCTCTGCTGCATCTGTGCTGCCTTGGGTTGGTTTACGTGGCAATGACACATATTCCCATGATGGATAATAAAAGAGAGATGAGTGGACTGGCCATGACACAGAGCAGACCTAACTAATGTATAGGGAAATTAAAAATAGGAAGTGTATTAGTAGCCCCACAAAAACTCACCAGTTTCAGAAAAATGCATCTCTGCAATGCTTTGCACCAACTTTCCCCACCAAAATTTAGTTTAAAATAAGCTTGCATATAAAGAGAGTAATTGTTAATTATGGAAATTTTAATAGCAATTAAGAAATCTATGTTCATATTTGGTTTCCAGCAAAAGTGATTAAATATGGGACAATTAGTTGGGATTTTGATTAAGACCATGTTGAGTGCTTTTCTGATGGTACAAGGCAGTCAACATATTTTTGGAAAAAAATCTAATCTGTTTTTCATTTATAATGTGTCTCAGAGAGGTGGTACAAGAAAGTGTTTGCCTACCATTGGCAAATATGATGAGTTTCAAACTAACAGTCATTATTTGACAGCAAAGAAGTTAGGATTAAATGGTTTGTTAGTTGAAGCCTCCAATTTAGTAAGTAAATGTATAAAAAGACACCAAATTATTCACACGTTGCTGCTCGTTTCTCATGTCACCACAAAGCCCCTATTCATTCTCTTCTTGCTTATTCTTTGTGGTTGCTTACATTTATATTTGTTACGGGGGGAATATTAGTCAAGAAACTGGGATGTGGGTGATGTGGGGGTGATCGTGGATTAAGATCAGGGGATATCATATTGTCACTCCATATGCATTTATTATTGTACAGCAACACAACTTCTCATTAAAATTAAAAATGATTCAGTGAAAGTAAAAAATTACAATTTAGTGCTTTGGAAAATACGTTGCTTATAAAACAAAACTTTGTTTTAATGAAAGGGTTTTAAATCTGTATCCTATAGCAAAGAAAATACTCCATACCTTAGAGTATGGAGTTTTAGCTTAAATTGAATTTAAATTTTCTCTTTATTCTATGAAATTTAAAATTTCCCTTTATTCTCTTTTTTCCTGAAATTGTTCAGAACAAAACTGTGCTCTATAGAATTTAGAAATACATTGTTTTGTTGAAAATTGCTGAAAGCATAGGTTTACTTAGGATATTGCTGTGAAATTTGCCTAATTTTGAACTTAAGCTTAAAGACTGTTAAATTTGATTTAATTAAATCAGCATGAACAGCATCAAAATATTTCTCAGTGTCACATAAAATCTACAAAAGAAAGCACTACTTGTCAACCTGACCCTGTGCTTTGAATTGTAACTGACAGATCTAAGTTCTCTAGTTCCCTTCCCTAGGAGCCTCTGAACTTGAGGACACCAGAACCTTTTGTAGCAATTTTAGGCATCCTCCCCCAATTGCTCTTGATTTTTCCTGCTCCCTTTGTTTCATTCTGAGCTCTATCTGGCTTCTGACCTGTGTGCTTGATGATGGAATTTGAACTCTCTGTAGGTAGTACTAAATCCAAAAACTGAACCTCAGAGGAACTTCTGCAGCTCTTTAAGAATAGTTTGCAACACATCCAGTCCCTACCACATGCTTCCAACCTCAGACTCACCTGGATATTGACCCAGTCTGACTCAGTTTCAGCCCCCTGGACTCCACTCTACCAAAGTGACTCATTACCTACTCTCTCAATAACTGTTGTTTGTATCCAAAAAGTTGCTTTGGGGGAAATTGGCGGGATGAGAAGTATAAAAAAAAGAGGAGAGAGGGGCTGGAGCGCTTGTCTGGCATGTGCCAGGATGCGAATTCAAACTCCAGCATCACATGCACAATGGAGTCTCAGAGCAATGATGGCCACATGAAAAAATAAATACAGATAAAGTTGATTCTCTCCCCCGTCCTCACTGTCCCTCTCTCATTTAAAAAAAAAATGAGGAGAGATGCAAGAGATAGGAAGCTACAGAAATTATACTTGGAAGGCAGAGGAGAAAGGAAGAACAAAGAGAAGAGTCATAGACAGGTCCATCAAAACAACAGGAAGTTCAGAGGACTGATGTAACACTTGTATTAATTTATTGCAGGATATAGTTAAACATTTAATACTAAAATAAATATTGGCCTCCTCTGTTTATCAATGTTGTTTGATAGTCTGTAGGCTAAAAATTATAGAAATGAATTCATTAGTAATAAAGTTATTTATCCTGAAAAAAATATTGAGAAAAGATGAGAATTGGAGAGGATAAAAAGATGTGAGTTACAAAGTGTTATGACACTGATTTACAGTTAGTTCTTTGAGCGTTGTGCAATTCACTGTGACAATTGGTGTCATTCCTCTTCTCTGTAGGTACTTCTAAATCCAAGATCCCTGGCATGGTCCACCGGACCTGTATGCTTCTCTCTCTAATATGCTCCTCCATGCTTTGCAATATGACCTTCAGGAATCCCAGCAGGGAGTTACTTAAGCACTTACATAGCCTCTAGTGACCTTGCTGCTTTAAGCCTAAACATGCCCTACTTTCACCACACTTCCACTTTCCCATCCTTCATGATTCTGCATGGGCATCCTCTCCAGGAGCACCACTTCCATGAAGTCCTCAGATGAGCACTCCATAAATGTGTTACACTTGACTACTGAGCTGACTTAACATTTTAAAGGGATCTAGTCCTCAAACTCAAGGTTCTAAATGCTGCCTATTTTTCTCTGAAAGACTCTGTTTTAAAGAATATGATGTGTGTATAAACTTAATGTCTTCCCTTGCTGTTTTAATTCACTACCTCAAGGCTCTGGGAGATCAAACAATATTTATTAATGGAACCAAATCTTTATCTCTTCTGATTATATTATAATCATGTACCCAAATCATATACTGGTTCAAATGAAATTAGATTGATTTCTTCACAGAGTATAAATAGAATCATGAAATTAGTCTCTTAATAATATGGATTGCAGTTCTCTGTCTTCTATACTATATTCATTTCTGTCTATTAAAATAATGCTAACTTTAAAAATTCAAAGAGCATATAATTGTGGAAAAAGAGGAATTCCATTTAATAAGCTAGGTGTTGTTTCTTTTTCTTCTTTCAGTTTCGATACTCTGATTGGCAGGATAAATTGTTTATGTTTTGTGGCACAATCATGGCCATAGCTCACGGATCAGGTCTTCCCCTCATGATGATAGTGTTTGGAGAAATGACTGATAAATTTGTTGATATGAATGGAAACTTCTCCTTTCCAGGTAAGCATTTTGATCCTTTTTTTTCCCAATCTGTGCTATTTCTTTAACTGAGTAAGAGATTCAAAATTGATTTTAATATTAATCATCTACTTGTTTAATGATTTAGACATCTGGATGATACCAGGTACCACAAAAGGAGTTGTGAAATTCTTAGAAAATCCCTCAAGTACTCATTTAAATTTCAAAAAATTCATGTGTGCTGTTTGAATTTAATACAGGGTAAGGAAACACACAAGAAACTTTATGTGCCAATAAGATAGGAGTCATTCTACTTGAGGATAGCAGAAATACAATGAGGTGTATCTATGAGATGTCCCTTCTATCAGTGGTTATTGATGGGTTATAAATACATCATTGGTGTGGCAGTACTTCTCAGTAATGCTCAGCTTGTAGCTCTGTTTCCAGTTTTAATTTTTTCCTGTCCCCCTCCCTGTAAAAATTATATCCACTTCTGTGCCCAGTTTTCTGCATCAGTCAGAGCTGGATATGACACTTCGCTAAAGAGTGAATTGAGCCAAGCATGGTGGTGCACACCTGTAATCCCAGCAACTCTGGAGGCTGAGGCAGGAGGATCACAAGTTCAAAGCCAACCTCAGCAACTTAGCAAGGCTAAGCAACTTAGCAAGAACTGTCTCCCAAAAAAAAAAAAAAAAGTTATTGATTCAGTATGAATCCAACCGACTCAAACAACTATAATTACTGAATAGTCAAAGGAGTTCCATGAGTTACCATCAGAGGGAATCTGCCAACACTGTTGGAGTAGGGATCCAGAATTTATCCAGTAAGCAGGGATATACTTATTTTCATGCTCATAAAATTCAATGTTGAAAGGAAGTTTTTTCCATGGTTTCTACCAAGCCTGAAAACTCTGTTTCTTCAAGAAATCTTTAGGCTCCTAAGTTAGAGAAGACTGAGTGAAGCTTTGCTGCCACACAGATACTAGAATTTAAAAAAGGAAAAATAAATAAACACACACATATGCACACACATGGTAACTTTCAAATCATAGCAAAGATAACTGAGAAAAATGTACTTCATCATTTAGATAGGTTTCCAAAAGAATTCTCTTTGTTCACTAATTGATAACTATATGTTTAGATGCCAGTGTAAAGCATGAGTGTAATTGTCTGAGAATACCATTGCTTGATAAATATAGTAGGATGTTTACATAAATGTTGATAAATATTATCTTTTAGATATCCAGTAGTTAAAGCAAGCACTTACAAAAGTACAATTTTTTTTTCTCAAATATTATCTCCTAAAAAATCTCTATAAAAGCAACAACAATAGTGTTCTTTCTTTGTGTCTAGTATGTGCTAGGTCCTATGCCAAGAACTTTACATACATTATTTCACTTGACCATCTTAAGAACAGTCCTACGCCATAGATAATAGTATTCCCTGTGATATATGTGGAAACAAAGGTGCAGAGAGAACAAATAACTTGTCCATAGTTCACAACTGGTGAGTTTTAGGACAGAATTAAAACTTGAGTCTGCCATCCCAACCATGATAATGACCATGTGTATTTCCCCCAATATAAATATTTATGTGTTTTCTGGGAGGAGAAAAAATAGGTTTGGGAAAGTTTTAAATAGGTTTGTTATGCTTGACCAGTGACCAAAACCTTAACACAAATTCTCTGAAGATGAAGTAGGAGTAGGACAGAATAGTTTTAGAATTCTTTAAGGTTGTTTGAGGTTGGACCTCAGTGATAGAGTGTTTGTCTGGCATGTGCAAGTCCCAGGGTTCAATTCCCAGTACTGCAAAAAGTCTTTAAGATAATGAGGAGATTAGGAATTTTCTGTTTTCCTTTTACTTCTTAGAAGATTTAGATCTATTACTTATTAATTTGTACATAATATATATGTATATATATCACACATATATACATACATATATACGTATATTTCATTTTCCATTAATCGAAAATTGTTTTCTATTCAGAGTTTTAAAAAAATCAGATTAATGGATGAATGGAAGAACAAAATGTGGTATATGCATACAATGGAATATAATTCATCCTTAAAAAAGAAGGAAATTCTGACACATGCTACACATGGATGAACGTTGAGAACCTTATATGAAGTAAAATAAGGCAGCAAAAGGCAAATATTGTATGATTCCAATTATATGAGGTATCTAGAGTGGTCAGAGTCCTAGAAATAGAAAGCAGAGTGATGACTGCAGGTGCTAGGGAGGGGGAAATGGGAAGCTGTTGTTTGATGGTTTTAATTTTAGACGATAACTTCAGGGTTGGTTGTGCAACAATGTGAAGATACTTAACATTACTGAACTGTATACTTAAAAAGAGTGAAGATGATAAATTTTAGGTGATGCATATTTCATCCCAATTAAATTTTTTAAAAAATTAGATTGAAATAGTTCAACTCTCTTATCGCAGATCAGTTTGCTTTTGGACCAGTTTTCTTAGTCCTGTTCTTGTGTTACTAACACAAGAATAATTCCATAACTTGTTTCTTTGGAGCAGCTTGCTTGTTTTGCAATCCAGTGACTTTGAAGCTGGACATAGCAGGCAGGTACAACGTGGTATGCCCAGGGTCAAATTCAAGGTCTCTCTAGGGAACAGCACAGGCAAGTTCTTGCTGAAGTGATGAACTCATGAGAATTTCTAACTTTGTCTCAGTAGGTTTATGAACCTATTTTCTCTAGTTTATGAACCCTCATGTTCTGTAGCCACCTTATCATAGGCTATCTTAGAGGAATTAGAATGGGAAGTCCCACAAATATTAAGTTTCTAGTGCCCATTCTTTGGTAGTTTATAAAAATATTATTCTTAGGCATCTTATGAGAAAATGTCATTAGAGGATACTCTAAATTCAGAGTGTTCCTGGATAAGTTTGGAATTGTAGAGGTTAGCAAACAGCATGGAAGTTGAGGGCAGATAGGTAGGGTACTGAGCAGAGGCCCTAGCTCATCGAATATGAATGAAGTTTATTTAGAGTCTATTCTTAAAATTGTTGGATTCTTGGACAACTAGACTTAATGAAAGCCAAAAGCAGAGGGAAGGTTAGGAGAGAAAAAGTTTTAAATTACAAGAGGATCTGACAATGACTTATTGTGGATGAGCCCATCCTTGTCAACAGAAGAAAACCTTCTCCATGACAGGGATGTTACCTCACAATGGTTCAGTTGTTTAGAAAATATGCACAAAACATTTTGCATCCAAAAACCTAAGGACAGAGTCACAGAAAAAAAATTCATCTGCAGAGTCAAGAACTTGATACCTTTTATGCCAAGACTATGTGACTACAATAATCTAGAAAATCCTGTGGGAAATTGCTGTACCCTGCATGTCCTTAAATTGCCTTTGTGACCAAGGAAAAAAGGCATATTTGAGCCCCAAGATACCTTAATTAACTATCCATAGTGACAAAGCTGCCTGAACAAACACCAGCTCTTTGGCACTAATTCTATGCGATTAAAGAAGTCCTAGGCATAATCAAGACAGGAAGGTACTGATTTACTTTGGCACTCAAATGTGACAGCGAGGACTCTGCTTCCCCAATCGCTAATGCATTCACTTATTATTCAGACCCTTTAATCACCAGCTGTGTGACAACAGGGAAGTCATTTAACCTTTATGATCCTTACTTTTCTCATCCTTGAAGGAAATGATAGATTTGCTGATAAAATTAAATGAGGTGATTTATGTAAAGTATCTGAAATATAAGTGATCAATAAATATTTGGGAAAACTACCTGAGATCTTGGAAATAAAACATCCAAACTAGATTCTGTTTCTCCACATACAATATAGGTGGATTTTAGGGGAGCTCTCTAAAATCAGTAGGAAACTTTAACAGTTCCCCCCTATATTTCCTTGTCATGGGAGACATTAGGCACATTGGTGTGGGAGTGTTACATTTTGTCACATTAGAATCAGTGTGGGTGTTTTTCTTTTTTCTTTTATTGGTGAGTTATAGTTTTACATAATGAAGGGGTTTGTTGTTAGACTTTCATAGATGCACACATCATAACATTTATTGTGGGCCAGTTCCTTCCCCAGCAAAACCCTCCTCTTGCCCCGCTTCTTCCCCTCCCTGATATCTTTTCTCCTTTGATTTTTTGGGGTGCTTTTAAAAATACAATGCTCTGAACACAGGGGTTCTAGTTTAATTGGGCTTGGTTGCAGCCTGGGCATCTGTATTTTTTCCAAAGTTCCCAATGATGTCAGGAAGACCAAACCAGTTAACCACCTGGAGATTGTTTATGAGACCAAAGTATCTTGAGTGGCACCTGACAACAGCAGGCCCAGTCTGTCCATGTGTAGAATCATTGACTCTTCTGAGTACCCACACCTGTCTTGCTTATCTCCAAGCAGCCCACACTCTGGGCTTCCTGGGGGCTTTGGGGCCTGGCTCTGTTTACTAATCCTAAATTAGATTGCCATACTTGGCCTGGGAGTCTGAGCAAGGAGCAGGTCAAATCTAGTATGCCCATAGATTCTTATTTCCTTGGAGGGAGAGTCAGCTTGAGATACGGTATTCTTACACAGAGAATTTAAAAGTTTGAGGTAAGAATTGGAGGAGAGGAAACTTTTTTTAGGATTTAACCTGATTTCTTTATTTTGTTCTAAGAGAGAGGGATGGAGGGAAAGAGAGAGAGGGAGAGAAAGAGAGTTTTTTTTCATCTGTTCATTTTTCCTGTATTTATTTGTGTATTCAGTGATGGGAATCAAACTAACTTGGGTCCTAGCACATGCCAGGCAATCACTCTACTATTGAGTCACCTCTCCAACCCCAGATTTCACCTGATTTCTAAATTCGGGGTGGGAGGTCCCCACAGTGATTTCTACAAATACCATAACTGTAGAATAGCTCCTCTGCCTCTAGTTCCCAACCCAGTTCTAATTTCCCATAGTTAAAAGCTCAGGAAGGTAATGGGCACACACAGTCAAACTGACCTGCTAAGAAGAGAAGTAAAATAGGGTGGAATTCCTTAAGGCTCTGATAGCTGATCAAGAGCTACTCAGAAACATTTCACATTAGTAGTAAAAATTATGGCACAATCAAGACCACCTACCTAGTGATTAATCCTGATAGTAGTATAAGTTTTAAATAAATTTAAACCTTATGTTTCTCTGAAAAAAAGATAAGGAAGACACATATCAACCAGAAAACATGGTCCCTGGGCTATTTACACATGGTAGAGAGGGACTGCTTTGTCTCTTGGGACTGGGGCAAATGGCAAGGGCCTACCTGCTGCATTTCCTCAGGGTTGGTTTTGTTGCATCCTATTCCTTTATGAGTATAGTAGATACAGGCTGTTGCCTTTTTTCCCCACTCTGTGCTTTTTTGTTTTTTTTTAAATGTGAAAATAAGTCACTCCCACAGTAATTGATCATTGTAGTGCATGCAGTGTTAGAGGACAGTGTTAGAAACTGCAACTTGCTAGCTGTGTGGCTTTGGAGAAGTTATTTTATTTCTCTCTGCCTCAGTTTCCCCCCTGTGAAGTGGGGACTTACAAAATAGTCCCACCTCATATAGTTGTTGTGAAAATTAAATGAATTGATGCATATAAAATACTCAGAGCAATGCCTGGCATATTAAATGTTTAAGAAACATTAGTTATTGTTAACGCAAGAAAACCAGGAAAGGCGCTGAGACATTTTTATCAAATTACCTCAAATTAATAGATAATATATTTCCTTCCAATTAATGATGGATTTAAAAAATGCCAGAAGACAGTGCTACTAGTAAAGAACACATGGTATGTGGGATTTGATCAATTGTCACATCACTGACTTATCTTTGAGCAACTCAGTTATCTTCCATCTTGAATTTTTCCTCCTTTGCAATAACTGTAGTTCAACCTTTCCCTTTCTTATGTCATAGGGAAGCATGTAAGGGAAAAACAAAGATCTAAAAATAAAATTTACAGAAGCAAGTATTTATAAAGTACTTTGATCCACCAAGAAACAAATAAAATGCCCCTTATTTTCAATTTTTACATTTCTTTTGCCTCCTCTGGCTTCTGTACCATTTATGGTCCCCTGACCCCCTGCCCTGCATCAGCACCTCTGTGTTGTCTCAGGAAGCTCTTTGTTAAAGGCTCAAGACCACTAGGATTGGGGGAGAACATGGGAAGGCTTATCTCCCCCTCTTTGCCTTTGTTCTGATCCTAAACCCAAGGGCTCTGTATTGAATAAAGTAGAAAGCACTCTTGAGCATGAAGGAGAGGAAGGGGAGAGAGAGAACGAGAGAGAGGCTTTCTAAGAGAAACCTCACTGTAGCATCTTCTGTGATTTATACATTTATATTCTTAACAGATATCTAAAATCTGTCAGTACTTTTTAATTATTCAATATTTTAAAATGTTTTTATTTTGTTTTGTTTTTATTTAGTGAATTTTTCATTGTCACTGATAAATCCAGGCAGAATTCTGGAAGAAGAAATGACTAGGTAATTTATATATATGTACATATGATCTACTACTTTTAATGTTTCATTTGAAAATAATTTTTAACTGCAGAGTTGTAAGAATAGACGAAGAATATCTGTACTCTTTACTAGATTCACTTATTACTATCATTTGTAACTCAGCCCCCAGTGTCAACTAAGCTGCATACATCATGGCTCTTTATTTCAGGGTGGTGCACAAAAATAAGGATATTTTCTTATATAACTGCAGCACAGTTATCAACTTCAGAAAATTTAGTATTCACATAATAGTTTAGCTAATCTGCACTCTCTATTCCAACGTTGCCAGTTGATCCAGCGTTGTTGTTTATGGCATTTTCTCTCTCCATCTTCTTAATGGAAGTCTTGAAAGCCTGGAACATAACATTTGTATGATTACATAGCCGTTAATTTGGTGATTAAAATGAGTGTGATCTGTATGTTAAAACAGGACTGAAAGACTTCTTCTAATGGGAAAGAGTTTATAAAATTAGATTAAAAATATATTCGAGAGGGTTGAAATTGCATCTATTGTTTTTAAAGACACTAATTTTCTACTTATTTGGTAAAGCTTTCACTCCAGGTTGGTTTGAGTTCATGCATTTTGTCATTCTAAAACTTATTTACAAATTCTGTCAAAGAAGAAGAGATTTATTTTTGTTCTTTGTGTAAACTAAATGGAAAAGCACACTAAGAACCATTTTTAAAATTTGCTCTGTTTCTTCCTATGATTGCAACATATAAATACTAGATAACCTTTTCAGTTCAATATGATATGCAAACTTAGAATAACAATTTTAAAAGAGGAGTTAAATGGTATTTTCAAATTGTCATTAATTAAAAAAATCATTAGCTCTACTTTTTTTTTCAGTTTACCACAATTCATTTGTTTTCCCTGGATGATAGTTTAAATAAATAGATTTGCCATTAAGGAGTTCATCATCTTGTAATTTAAGAGAGAGAAATTAATGTGTATTTATTATAATATCTTACACAGTCTTTGTGAGAAGTTTAACAAACTGCTTAATTTTCAATTCTGAAAATTTCTGTGGAAAGAGATGAATAAAGGACAGTATTTAAAAAAGCCTTTCTAATTATTTTCCAGATATGCATATTACTACTCAGGACTAGGTGTGGGAGTTCTTGTTGCTGCCTATATCCAAGTTTCATTTTGGACTTTGGCAGCTGGCCGACAGATTAAGAAAATTAGACAAAAGTTTTTTCATGCTATCCTACAACAAGAAATAGGCTGGTTTGACGTTAATGACACCACTGAACTCAACACACGACTAACAGAGTAAGTGTGTTGTTAATGTTGCACTTTCATAAAAAAATTAAACACTCTACTATATGAACATTTTTTGAGGGAAGGCTTGAGTGAAAACATCACTATATAAAGCATTTGAAATAAATGAAGATATAGCATCTGATAATCAATTCTAGAAGCTCCTATAGCCTATCTCGCAACAACATTTTCATGTCTATTAGGTTTTTCCTCCCAATTATATCAAAGGTTTATTTGAGAAATGAGTGCACATTTTGTGGCTGCTTGTTTCTCATGGAGTTTACTACAGGGGCCGACAGCTGCTAGATCTTTAGGAATGATGATAGTATAGCATTTATTCTCCAAGAAATTTGTTTTAGTAAGTGTTGACTCTTTACCTTTTCAACACACATTTGAGTGCCTAGTGTATGCTAAGTACCGGTCTAGAGGTGTGGGATATATTAGTGAATAAAGCAAACATCTCTGTCCTTTTGGTGCTTACATTCCAGCAGGGATGATAAACTTTTTCTGCTGGAAGTTCTGGCAAGAGCACAATGAGCAGTTGAGGTAAAAAATGGAGAGAAGGCATTTAGGGCCTAATAGGCCTTGATAAGGGATTTGCTTTCACTCTGAGCAAAAATGGCAGCCATTGGAAAGTTTCAGGCTGGGGAGTAACATGATCAGACTTCACTGAGTACTGTGAGGATGGGACAAGGGCAGAAGCAAAGAGCTCTTCCCTGTTATTCCTGCATAGGTTGAATACCTCTATTCTGAAATGCCTGGGACAAGAAATGTTTCATATTTTGGAGTTTTAAAATTTTTGAAATATTTGCAAAGACTTTATCGGTTGAGTATCCGTAATCCAAATATATGAAATATGAAATGCTCCAAAATCTGAAACATTTTGAGCATCATCATAATGCTCAAAAAACTTAGACTTTGTAACATTTCAAATTTGTGAGTTTTGGATTAAGGATGTTAAATTTGTAACAGGAAATAATATTTCCCTGTGACTTGCCTATTAAATGTTGCAATGCTCTTACTAATTTCTGCTTTTAAAACAGTTTTATTTGTGTGTTCAAAATGTTAATGCTCTTCTAATAGGATTAACAATTTGATAGTATCAACTTTAAGAATACTAACTTCTTAGAAGCATGAACTAATCCTGAATTTCTTCCTTTGTGCAGAAGTTAGGTGGGAAAGTATCATTCAAGAGGCTAAGACTCTGAAAGAGGCTTACAGTAGTATGAACATGTCTTAATTGTCTGTTTGTTAAATATCTATTTCACCTTTCTAACTCAAGACCTCCTGCCTGTAACCACTTAGGTGTGATCTTTTTTAGTGACATCTCCAAAATCAGTGAAGGAATTGGTGACAAGGTTGGAATGTTCTTTCAAGCAATAGCCACGTTTTTTGCAGGATTCATAGTGGGGTTCATCAGAGGATGGAAGCTCACCCTTGTGATAATGGCCATCAGCCCTATCCTGGGACTCTCTGCAGCTGTTTGGGCAAAGGTCTGTGAAGCCTGGGCATGTTCATGGTGTTAACCCACGCATATAGTTGTTTTTATTACCCAGAGTGCTGGGATTTGCACAGATCTGTGTTAAATGTCCGTGGAAACCACATCCAGAAGAATGTTGTTAATAAAGAGCTTTGATAAGGAAATTAACTTTTAATATCATTCAAAATGTCACAGTTCTAACCTCAATTAGCACTATTATTTCTTTAGGTAAATCTGGCACATTAGTTTAAATGACATGGATGGTTATGTCCTTATTTAAGGAAATACTTTTAAAATAAAACATTCCTCCAAATTATTGCATGAACATAAAAACTTTGTAAACAGAGTTGGAATTGGTTCCATTTATTTTTAATTGTTACCCCTGACAATTATCTTGCATTGTGCCAGTTTTGTCTTACAGTAAAAAATATATAATCTGCTTTACTTCAGCCAACACTTCAGAGCTCAGAAGCTTGACTGGCAGTTTTTGTTGGTTGTAGGGCTGATGATTTACTTAGTGAAATACTTGTTTCTCTCTGTTTTGAGTCTTCCTTAATTTTTCTCATGAAATATCTCATTTGGCCATTTTGTTATTCAGTAGAATACCCAGGAGGAAATCTGAAATTATTCTCTTACTAGATAAAAATACTAACACATTAAGGGAATGGTGGTGAATCCTTTGAAAGTGTAAGGTTTTATTGTATTTTACCTTACAGTTAACAGAGAAAAAATACTGTAGGTGTGGAATTTGACACTATTGCCAAAAACACTATCTAGAGAAGGAAGTGTGCGTTCCTTTTTCTGACTACTGTTGGAGAGTCTGCCAGCTGGCTCAGATCCGGCCATTCTAGGAGGTGGAAGCAGCCAATGAATCTAGGACTCTGAGTGTCATTTGCTGTTTGACTTTGATATTTCGTAAAGCAGAGGGTTTGGAAGGGAAAAGTAGGTAGAGTTGCCCAGACTGTCTTTTAACTTTTCTCCCCATACAAAAATCATGACTGTTTCTTTTCTATCCAGATACTCTCGGCATTTACTGACAAAGAACTAGCTGCCTATGCAAAAGCAGGCGCGGTGGCGGAAGAGGCTCTGGGGGCCATCAGGACTGTGATAGCTTTCGGGGGCCAGAACAAAGAGCTGGAAAGGTCAGGAAAGTTAAAAAAACACACTTTTATATTTTGTTGCTCATTCTTTTGTGGTATGTTTATTACTTACTGTTTTCTAATATTAACCCTTCCCAAAAATATAATCATTCTTTACTATTGGCTGCACTTTAATGTCAGGCACAATTCTATAAGTTCCAGACTTCTTTGGTAGTCTGATGATACCTGTGAACTCCCTTCTAGGAATACTGTTTTTAAATGCATAAAACAGAATGTGTAGGGTACAAAGTACACCAACTATATTGTGGTACAATTGAAACATATTTTCACTCCCTTAATGACCATGAACTGGAATATAGGAGAGTAAAACCTGAGGAAATATGGACCTCCCTGCTTTGGTGCAGGACTTTCTTTAGGCTATGTGAATCACCCATAAAGTCAAGGCAAAGCTTTGTACCCTGGACTCTGGAGGTCCGTCTGAATGGGCCAGGATAAGCCTAGCTGTCCCATACTCTTCTCTATAGCCCAGTGCTTAGAACCTGGGCAAATGCTTTAATAAAAAACAAAAAATATTTGATTGCTAGATAAAGAGCTATATATATTTCATGTGCACATCTTGATTAATTTGGGGATAAATAGGTATCCATGGAAAAGAATATTCTTTATTTAAATATAAATCATGGTTTAATATTTTCTTTAAAGAACAAAGTCCCCTAATGTGGGTAAATTATGAATCTACGTGCTATTTTGTAGACTCCTGATACTCACAACTCTTTGAAATAAAAACTCTTCGGAACTTCTCCAGTGTTAAAAAGCAAAGCAGCCCCAGTCCTTTCCATTTCATCTTCGACTCTTCTGTTCTTTAATTCTTCTTTAAAACCAACATGTCCCTGGTTCTCTAACCTCTTCCTTTTTTCTCTCTCACTGCTGCTTCCTGTACACAATAGTCCACACAGACCACACTAACCCTCAGGTGGACCTCAGGATGTCAGTGTAATCAGTGCCACTCCATTAGCCGCGGTAAGCGAGCCACCTAAATGAAGGTAACTACAGCATGTCCGCCACTGTCACCTGAGCCCTGCATCACTCTGGGGCAGATGTCAGTCTTGCGTGCACCCTGAGGCTCGGCCACAGGGAAGTAATCACAGTGCTGGATATGGAATGCTGGCTGTCTCCCCACAGAGGCAGCTCTGCTGAATGAGTGTGGCTCCCAGCAGGGAGATAAGCACTCTGAAGAGTTGGGCACTTTTACTAATTAAAAAGACAATATTTTTGGTGGCAGCATACTTTTAAAAAAATGAATTCTCATATCTCATTTGGTTGAACCAAGTAAAAAAGGTGGTATTTCTGGGGCTTTGGTTAAAAAGAGAAACACTCTAATTTATATGATATTTTCCCCTAAAGCTTCATTGTATATCCATTGGATATTTTTTCCAATTTCAGGAAGTCCAAATTAAATTTTACACACTCTGGGGATCTAGTATGGAAAAGTAGGCTTAATTTAATTTGATGTTAAAAAAAAACATAATTTAACAAATCAGTCTAAACATCTGTACCTTTATTTTTTATTATTTTTGAAGAGACAGGGAGAGAGGAAGAGAAAAGAAGGGAGGGAGGGGGAGAGAGAGAGAGAGAGAACTGTATTTTTCATCTGGGCTTTGTGGCACTAGGTTTTATTTTATTTATTTTTTTATTATATTATTATTATTTTTTTATTAGAAGTATATAGAGATACAGTTGAGGAGGAAACATTATCAAAACAGTAGCAATCAATGTATATAAACTTTGTTATCCAGGGGTAATGCCAAGGCATAGATAAACCACCTTGGGTTTCACCTGTTGCAGTTTCCGCCAGAAGAACTCATGCGTTAAATGGGTAGTTCGTGGAGGAATGACATCGGCTTCTGGGATGGTTCCCCCATCTTCCCAATCTGCAGACTCCTATGAGTTCTTCATATACCCTCCCTGTGGTGCTAGGTTTTAAACCTGGGTCTTTATGCATGCCAGGCAAGCCCTGGAACCACTGAGCCACCCCTCCAGTCCCATAGCTGTACCTTTGTATCAAAGTGTAGAACCAGTATTATGAATTTGAATTGCTTTTCAAAAATATGATAGTCATAGAATGAGCAAAACTTAGAACATATGAAATTCTAATATTATTGTAACAAGAAGATGATGAACAGGAATTAGCAGCTGTGCCCATTATGTGCCAGGCACTATACTAACTACTTTTCATGATTATGTATCTACCTCACAGTTACCTTACTGAGTAGACATTGTTAATTTCTCAGATGATGAAGCTAAAATTTAAAAAAATGGAAAGAATATGTATCTCATGTAGTGATCTTTATAAGTTGAACCTAGCTGCAGAGTTGAAGGTCACCTTGATTTTTTAAAAAAATCAAATCGAGAAACCCAGTTTTATGTACAAAAAAAAAGTGTAAAATTTCCATCCCTCACCCAATAGGATAATAAAGGGAAGATTCTCTTTTCTCTAAAGAACAGAATGACCTGAATGAAGGATCCAGCCATTTAAGAATCTAAAGTGTTACATTTTATTGCCATTCGTGGTTGGTTTTTCTTTCTACATCCTCGTTGACCCTAACTTGAAATACTGGCCATGAAGGTGAATAGTTCTTCATGTTCAAGAGATGGGGTTTCAACTCTAACCACCCCCAGGAACATTGGTTAGCCTGTGATAGGGGCAAGGGAAATGGGTCCAGGCTAGTTAGGAGCAAACTTGGCTCTGTTCTAGTGTGGGCTGATCCTGAATTGGGTCAATTCCCAGAAGCTGGGTCTCACCAAGTTTACTACCTTTGTAGCTTTGTTCCTTAAGCCTCTGACTACATAGGCAGTGAGTATGGCTCACATTATGAATTCTTATTCTTACTACTACATCTTCCCCCTCATTTTCTGGTAGGTATCAGAAACATTTAGAAAATGCCAAAAAGATTGGAATTAAAAAAGCTATTTCAGCAAACATCTCCTTGGGCATTGCCTTCCTATTAATATATGCTTCCTATGCACTGGCCTTCTGGTATGGATCCACTGTAATTATATCAAAAGACTACACTATTGGAAATGCAATGACAGTAAGTAATGTGCCTAATATTTATGAAGAATCTGAAAATGTTTTATCTCCATCTGCCTTCTCTTTTCCTTCATATACCTCATTTTGGAAGGATGAGCCATGATTATAGATTTTTTCTTTTGTTTAATCTTCGCTATGCTGTGGGCTGAGCTGGCTTTCTGGAACATACAAGTTATAATTAGTAGGAAAAAACAACATATGGTTAACTCATTTGAGAAACACATTGAACATATAAAAGGAAAAAAATGAAATGAATTTATGAATATACAAACACGTATTGGCATCATCTTCATTCTGATATACACAAGACAAAAAGCATTATTGTTATAAGTAGAACATACAGGAGAACTTTAAAGTAATATAAAACATCTGCTATCTAAAATATAAGAAGTTGCGTTAGTTCATTTTTCTATATTAAAATACCTTAATTTCACAATTACAAAATAATATATACTAAATTATATTAAAAATTAAAATACATAATTTTTAAAATTAAATTTAGTTATAATCTAATAATTAATATAGACTTGATAATTTCTGGTGTGTGTCTTCTCCATCATTTTCTGTATAGACATACCTTTTTCTTTCAAAACTGAAAGCATATTATGTATGTTTTTATAATTTTCTTGTTATAAACTAACAATACTTTGTGATCATCTTTCTAAATGAGTGACAATCAGAATGTGTAACCATTTACCCATAAAGAAGAATAAAATTATGTAATTTGTAGGAAAATGGATGGAACTTGAGAACATTATTTTAAGCAAAATAAGCCAAACTCAGAAGAGAGTCAAGGGTCAAATGTTTTCTCTCATATGTGGAAGCGAGAGAGGAAAATGGAAAAGAAAGATGTGTGTACTGTGGGGCAGTGGGGGGCCGTGTCTCATGAAAATAGGAGACCAGTAGAGTTGAGGAAAGGGACCAGGGAAAGAGAATGGGAAAAAGGGAATGAGGAAATACTGGAGAATGATATTTAAGAAATTATATTGTTATATTGCGTGCATGTTCAAAATTGTAACAATGAATCTCACTATTATGTATAATTACAATGCACCAATGAAAATATGGGGACGGGGTGTTATAAATGAAATCAAACACGTGGTTGGGTGTGGGTGAGCAAGGCAGAAGTTTTACTTCTGCCACAGGGCGAAAGAAAAAAATGCGCACCTCACAAGGAAGTGAGGGGTTTTTAACTCCAACCTGACTCAATGCTGCCCTTTGCCCTAATTGGAGGAGCTCAGGTGCACAGTCTGAGCGATTGCCTATGATTAGGTAGAGGCAGGTGCAAACAGGGAGTAGGCGGCGACTGGGGGAGAATGGGGGTGGGGGTCGCAGCACAAGTGGTGAAGATCCTAGTGATGCCTGGGTACCGCAAGGGGTCCTTGGAAAGAGGTGGGGGTACACAGGGGAGGGAGTTACTATCTTCAAAGGGGGAGGGGGATCTAAAATGGAGGTAGTAAAAGGAGGTAGTAGATTGTGCATCACAATCTTTCAAGTTTGACAGAAAAGATGTACATCTTACAGGGGGGAAGAACAACAACATGGAACCATTTAAGAAGACATCTTTTAAAACCTATATTTACCTGACTTCCTAAACAGATGATCCTAACATAATTTGGCCTTTTGACAATGACTTGGTGTCATTATGAAAATTAACATTTTCAAAATGCTTCTTGCACTGGTATCTTCGGATTTCACGCAGGGCTGTTTGGCTGAATGAGCTTTCATAGTTGCTGAGTCCAGTCTTTCTCACTTCCACCTCCTCTCTGGCCTTAGTTGGGAGGTTTGCTACCTTTCTTCATCCTCGTTTACTGTTGAAGCTCTGTGGAGAAGGGAGTTGAATCCTGACTTTGCCGTTCACTTTTTGTGATGAGCTTATCTTTTTGGATTCCTTGTGTGTTCTGTGTGTACAATGCCCTCTCTCACAGGACTGGGTCGTATTCACCATGAAGGGAGCTGGAGCAAAGCCCTCTGCACGGGGCATGGGCTCTACTGCATTAGCTTCATAACCTCTATTTTGGTGGGGATTTTTTTTTTCATACTGGTCCTTATCTGTACTGCAGATTCTGGATAGATATTTGAACTGATATTTGTTTTCTGGGTACATAAATGTTACTGCCTTTTGAGAAAAGCCAAATTATACATCCAAGTTTCATCATGTTCAGAGAGAAAGGAGTAATAATCTGTCTTCATTTACATTCTTCTCAATTAAATTATGCTTTTAAATGGATTCCTGAAACTAGATTCTGGGCTTTTCTATACCAGTTTATTTTCCTAATTAAGATATGAAGGGAAATGTGTTTTCTTTTGTGCTACAGTACAGAATAACTGTGTAAGGGAATTACTAACCAGTGCACATGGGAAGGATTTAATGTTTTTAAAATGGATGAACTATTACTTTTTACCTAAAAATCTTCCCTTTCTATCAATCCATCTATCCATCTATCATGGTGGGTTTTAGGGAAAATTCATACCATGTTTCATATTGAACAGCCTGTCTAACTTGGAGAAGATCACATAAGACTGAATAATACCTGATGGAAAAGTGCTTCTCTCTAATGGATTTAGCTTCAGAGTCAACAAAATGGGCTGAAAAAGTCCTTCTTACTTCCATGTTCAGGAGAAGAACAGCAAATCACCCAAAAAAATTGGTTTTTGGCTTGAAGAAACTCACTGGACAATGAAATACTATATTAAGCATGTGAATTTTTTTTTACTAAACTTTATTTTTATTTTAATATTTTTGTTGTAATGTTAAAAGTGTTTATTACCCTGATTTTGTGATTACACATTGTAAACATGCTTCAAGTTATCTACCTTATGAAAATATAGAATTATTATGTCTCAAAAAATAAAAACTTTAAAAGGATAAACCTAAACTCAACCCTTCATGCAATATGTTTCCAACAAATTATAATTTAGGTAATAATGAATGCCACAGGGTGACATAACTTTTCCTCATGTTCTTTTGCTCAGGTCTTTTTTTCAATCTTAATTGGAGCTTTCAGTGTTGGTCAGGCTGCCCCCTGTATTGATGCATTTGCCAATGCAAGAGGAGCTGCATATGTAATCTTTAATATTATTGATAATGTAAGTCATTTATTAATGCTGAAAATGTCTTTGAGGCTTAGATAATTAAATATACCTTTGGGTTATATATTTGTAATTCAACTAAATTGACTAAGTTAAACTCACAGCAGAATTTAAAATCATTAAATAAATTAATGACTTTGTAATAATGAAACACAATGCCTCTCTCCTAATATTTCTACAAGTTTATCTTTAGATAATATGATAACACTAATTTTGTTTTGGAGAAGTGCATTTATACTAGTGTGTTGTTATTACTGTGCAGAACAAAGATGTTTTTCTTCCTAGTTTTTCTCTCTCATGCTATAGCTAGATTGGGAATATTTTGATTTCTATATAGGATGGGGCAGCTGGTAGATAAATTATTGATAGGACCAAATTGACAGTGTATTTTGCTATGAGTTGCCCTCTAAAAAATTATCACTGCATTTTTATAGATTTTGAATCGATTGTATTGAATAAGTTGAACTGACCACTGTGATAAAAACATTTTTGAGGGCTGGAGCGGTGGCTCGGTGGTTTCGGCGCTTGCCTGGCAAGCGCGAGGACCCGGGTTCAAACCCCAGCACCACGTACACAACTAAGTGTTAGAGCAACTAAGGCCATGTGAAAAACTAAATAAAGTTGTTTCTCCCTTTCTCTGTCTCTCTCACTGTCCCTCTTTCTTTAAAAAAAAAAAAAACATTTTTGACATACTAAAGTATGCCATTGCATTTACACAAATAAAATATAAGCAGATAACTGAAATTTGAGAATTCAGTCTAGGAACACCTCTTATTTCATTGATCCAAGTCATGAGAAAAGTGCTCAACTTCTGAATTTATGGAAGGTTTACATGGTTCTTAAATAATGTTGTAATCGTCTGTCATTCAGCAAGTCTTCTCAACTCAATCCACTACAATTACTATTTAGGAATACACCAGTTTTCACTGAAATGCTGAAATACTTGGCCTTATCAATTATAGCACGTTTTGTTATTGCAGTTTTATAAATATGTGTGTATATATATATATATATGTTTAGAAAATTTATGAAGATATGCCAAAAACAAAGTGAATTATTGCATCAAATGACATTAATATTTGTGTACTTTTCAGAAAAGCCTGCTTTCTGAAAAGGAATATTTCCTGAAACAGCATGCACACACACCGTGGGTTCTATCTTGTATGTGGGAGATTGTACCATTCCAGGTTCTGTTTTTGGAATATGCTGCATCATATTCCTAAAAATGTAAATTGTTTATTTTCTGATGAAATAGTCACTGGATTTTGTTTTATTTAGAATCCTAAAATTGACAGTTTTTCAGAGAGAGGACACAAACCAGACAACATCAAAGGGAATTTGGAGTTCAATGATGTTCACTTTTCTTACCCATCTCGAGCTAATGTCAAGGTACTGTACTTGTAGGAATTCCTAATTCAGATTGTTTTGTCCTCTTAAAAATGAAGTCTCTATTATTATGATATTAATGTGCTTTTTGCTTTAAGAGTTAAACCCCCTTATTTGAAACATTTATTTTCAAATTCCAAATCAAACCAAATTATTCTTTTTTAAATTTTTAATATTTTTATTAAGGAGTTGAGTACTTATAAAGTAAAAACAAGATATGCATTAATCCTAAACCATAGTTACCCTCACATTGCCCACACCCCAGTCTATTGATTCTTTTATATTATATCCCTATATCAAATATAAATGTCCATATATATGTGTGTGTGTATGTATATATATATGTGTGTATATATGTGTGTGTGTGTATATATGTATATATATATATAATTCACAATCTCATATATATATGAGATTGTGAATTTTCCAGAATTAAATGATTGCATAAATATTGTTTGACTTCTGGGGAGGGTAAAGATCATGCTACATTATTATTCTTTCCCTAGATTCCTCCCTATCTTCCCTCCCTTTCCCATCTCCAACCTCTCCCCTCCCCCCATACATATCTATGGCTCCCCTAGATTATGTGTTGCTATGCCCTTAGTGAGCCCAACACATGAGTTTGACTACCTT
Source organism: Aplodontia rufa (assembly GCA_004027875.1). NCBI lineage: Eukaryota > Metazoa > Chordata > Mammalia > Rodentia > Aplodontiidae > Aplodontia > Aplodontia rufa. Next base: position 139,224 of record PVKS010001538.1, read on the forward strand.
TCACCTAAGTCT